>KL284077.1:0-17241 GCA_000699545.1 Podiceps cristatus
ATGATTCTGAAAAACTCAGAGGACAACATATTTCTGTGCTCAGAGCTCTACACATGACATTAGTCAAAACATTAGTACAGAGTTTAGAACACTAAGGTGCTCAAATGACACCTATGCTGAGGGCTTCAGAAACAGCAGGATATACAAGAGAAGTTGATAGTGAGAGGGCAGAATAGCATACAAACTACATGAAAAGTCTTGCAGAGAGAATATCTATAAGAATCCAAATGCATCTGTAGGCGTGAGAGAAGTGGATGTCCCCAGATTCATTAGTGGCTTCTTTCTAGCCCCTAAAATCTGACTGTTGCTTAGAATGTTAGCAACCAGGTCTGCAAGCTCAGGAGAAGCAGTTGTTATAAGCAAAGTGTTCACATTGGATTTATTTCTATACACTAATCCATGCATAACATTTACACCTTTGTGCACAATCTTGCAAACATATCAATAACGTAAGTCACTGTATCAATTATCAAGGATTTCTCCTTTCTCCCTTATAACACACTCATACTACACTGACTTCCCACCCCCACAGCAAAGTAACTATTTGTCATTCTTCTAAAAGCATACTGTACCTTAAATAAAATGCTTGATGTAATGTGCATATTCCCATTTATTTTCATTTCTTATCTTTCCTAGTAAAACAAATAACTAAATAGGTATACAACAACATATGGTAACATACTTATTTTTAATCCAAATGGATTTTTCTTTTAATAGGAAAGCACTTAGCAGTTTTAAAACTATTTTTTTTTCATTTGAAAAAAAAAAAAATGGAAGAAATGGAGAAAGAGATGTTCCCCACATACTTTTATAAAAGTTAATTCTTCCCCCCACTCCCAAATGTCTGTTTTTCCAAGCAAAGGAAGTGTATTTTAAGATTGAACCTAGGGCTAGTACCTATGAAAAAGGACTAACGATACTTTCTTTTAAGTGCAGTAGTTATCTTCCAAATTTGATATTACTTAATGTTACAATACCAGAAAACTATACTTCCCAATACTGGACTGGAAGATGATCCAGAAGTATTTAAAGCTAGAACAACTAAGTTTGTGATTCTTTCACCCTTACCTGTGATCTTCCACTTGAGCCCCTCTACCACTTCAAAGACAAAATGGATTTCCTAAAACATGTACCTTGGGTTTCAACCACAGCAGTGTGGAGAAGGGGAAGGATCAGACATACTAACATTTCAGAAGCATTTTAGGATTCTCTACTGAAATCACTAAACTATTAAAAAAAGAAAATCTAGGAAGTTTTTTTCAGAGATTATATCTGTATATTGCAGTATGGTCTCATCACTTAGATAAAATAGCTACAATTATTCATATGGTATTTGTTAAATTAGGTGTACAATTCTATAAGCACTGCTTTTTCCAATGATGCTCCATATACATCCCTGACTGCCGGTTACAGTGCCTCTTGAGAGAGACGAGGCTATAGAAGTAATAGAGAAGAACAGAGTGGAAAGTGGCATAAAATGAAAATACACATTAATAATATTTAACCTCACACTGGTTCATTGACTCCCACAAATAAGGACTCTGGGATTTGGTCCGTATTAGAGAGAAGGAAATCGTGGTGTTAAGTCTTTAATCATCAAGGCATTTAAGCATTATCTTTAGCACTAGCATTAGAGAAAGACCACAGAAGTGAGCTGGCAACTCGTGCATCAAACCATTATTATATTGCATCTGAGGCTGGGCCTCTGTGGTGGCTTATTGTGTGGTGCGGTCATGTTACTGTTGCTCATTTCCATTTCTTCCACTTAAAGAATTCAGAAAGTTTGAGAAAGAGAGAAGTCTCCAGTGCACAAGGCAACCTTCCAGTTAGGCAAGAAGGGAAATAGTGCTGGAGCAGAAGCGGGGAAAAAGGCAAGAAAGGCACCACCTTGTTCATGTTGTGTGGATAAGAGGGCACAGCGAGCTGAAAGCAGGGAATTCAGTGCAGAGACTGCAGTCCGTATCAGTCACTTGAAAAAATATTGAGAGAAAACAATATACCACTTAATCCATTCCTAACAGCAAAGTCTGAAGTCGCTTAATGGCAGACACTGGATCCAGTTATTTTTGTACCCTGCAGCTCTCCCAGTGTTTGAAACAGCTCTGCCTCAGATTCCCAAACTATGAGACAATAAGGGGTTATTACTGCTTTCGTCTTTCTATTGCTGTATAATTTACATATTTGTCGTAATATTTCAAAATTCACAGTTTCCTACATTAGTTTCTATGTATTTATCCATGCCATGTTTGTTGATTGTTTTTGAAAACACAAGCATGGATTTTTTTTTTTCTTCTGTGTAGTTGCTATCAAAATTTTAATTGCAGTTAAAAAAGAAGCAACGTTTATTTCCAAACAATCAATGTCTTTACATGTGTGTTTTAAAATCATTTCCCTAGAAACAAATGACAAGCTACTATTGTTTACTCCCTCTGGCTTTAGCTTTGTGCATGGGCTTCAGCATTGCGGGAAAAGATTTTTCTCACCATTATCTTTTAGAGGCCTCTCATTCTTCATAGCAGATTTTCTACAGTGCAGTTGATTCAAATCAATTTTCCTCTGAAAAATCTCGATTTCCAAAATTCAACACTTCAGTGACCAAACACTTAGAAATACTCAGTCTTTAGACAGTATGATACCAACAAAGACAACAGTAAGAGCTGTTTAGGTTCCTTCAGTATACTGCTGAGTAGCAACTAATAAGATGACTGTATTTTTACCTACAACACCTAGATACTAATACTTAACGAACATTGTTTGGCAAAACTTTAGATAGAAGATGAAATAAGTCTAAAAATTGTGTTTATTTTATAAGCAGGAGAATAAAGACATGAAATGAAGTTGGCTTTAATTTGGGCTCTTATTTATTTTCTGAACACTGTGCTCAGGGTGAGCTTTGCGGAACATGAAATTGATATTTAATTGAGTGGCTTCTTCAAAAATCATTCAGTAAACAATATGTATGGCCAGAAAATAATTACTTCAATCCTGGCTTTTTTTTTTTTTTTTTGGTGAAAAAATATGATTGTAAATTTTAAAGTCACATGATTCTTAGACTATTACAGTAATCTACACTTTAAAAGATTGCTACTATATTAGGTCAGATACACAGTTATGTTTTAAGCTGAATAAAGTGTAAACCTCTGACACTGGATAGCAGATGGGATTTAGTTTTGTATTAGAAAGCATCTGAAAATACTTTAAAAGTTCTGGATTTCAAGTCCAGACTCCAAATCCAAAATGAACAGTGGTAACAGCAGCTTCCTGGAAGAATTTTCTTCTTCATAGTCCTAATATGGAATTCGCCCCAGAATGACGGACATAATTTAAAATCAGACAGTTCTATATTTTTATTTAGAATTAATTAAGAACAGAAGTAAGGCACTTTCAGTCTCTTTCTGAAGTTATGTCCTTCCATTTCAGTGTGTAATAACTACTATGTATTTCACATGTGGACAATTCATCCATTTTCTATTGTCGACAGTAATTAGCTATAGTACAGACTGTTGCCTGTACTATATATACTGTATAGTACAGGTTACTGTCTATATTATACCAAGACAATTTATCTGGAACACAGTATCAACACACCAACCCTTGAAAAATTTATCTCAAGACATTTTCCCTGTTCCCGCAGCACCAGGAAGCGTTGTGGGAGACTGGCACGTAGAGGGAGGCAGCAATGGTTGGGGCAGTTGCCGTAGCTGCCACCCTTCGAGCCTTCAGACGCTGCTGCCATTTCAGGCCAGGAGGAAACCCAATCGGCCCGAGAGACCGGCTGAGGCGACAGAAACAAACACCCTGGACAAAAGGGTTTTTTACAAATTAACACTCTCTATATTCTATACATTTTACAAGACACTTGATCTCACTCTGCAATAAGCTAGATGGCAAATTTGATGTACAGCAAGTTTTCTAAACCATTATAGAATTATGAAAATTAAAAATTGTATATTGTCAACCAGAGTTAAACCCTTTCTTCCAACCCATTATTAATGTAAACGTTGATGCTTTAGCTGTTTATTATTATATTCTGAACCCTTTAAACTTAATAGCTTTTTGAATTTTCTCATGAAAATATTATTTACTAATAGAGACATCTATTTTTAGTGCACTAATTGCATGTATAGACAATTATGGCTATAGACATTTATGATTTAGACATTCTAATCCCTCCATATTGGAGTAGCACTTTAAGGTTTATGTTCTTAAACATAAGCTGGGAAGGGGGGCAGCTAGAGTAAGATGTGAGGAAAACCTCCTCAGATACTGCTTTCTGCCGTTTTGTGATGAATTTCAAATAAAGCCTCTTTAATTTTCCAAAGCTGTCTCTCTGTCTCAAATATATAAAAATACGTAATACATGTAATAATGTATATTTAGTAAATATCCACTGCAAAACATTTAACCTCTAAGGCTATTCTGTTCATTTACAACCAGCTTAGGAGTTGGCTCTTGTCTACATCCATTACACAGATAATTTGCTATAACCACAGAGAGATTAGTGTACTGGTCATCACAGTAAAACTCAATTTTTTTTTATTTTTTTTTTTATTTTTATTTTTTTTTTTTTTTTACTAGCACTCTACATATCATTGAAATGCACACGATGCTAAGAAGGGTGAAGTAGCAGATGATATATAGCTATGATAAATTATACTTCATCCTAAATAACTGGAAATGCGACCTGCAACAAACAGGAAGGTCTGAAGGGAGAAAGAGTTGCAGCTGTTCTGTGAAATAAATGTCATCAAAGCCATATTTTTAATTCTACAACTCCTGCTTTTGTAAGGGAGATATGACAGCCTTAGATTCATTAGAAATTTAGCCACTGATCCAGGTGGGGCTTGTTCATGACTAGACACATTCTCCCCAACATAGCATGTGATCCTCTTCCCACCTAAGATGGTAGAAAACCAAAGGAGGAAGAACCTTTTTCTCCTTCTGATCACATTTATATAAATAAAGAGGAACTTAACTCAGAAGAACAATTGACATCAATTTAGGTAAGCAAAGGCCACAGACTCCCATAAAGTTTTAATTGCAGAGTTGATTTTGTTTGTATATCCATTAATATTCTAAATATATCACAACATTTGGCTTCAATACAGACTGTAAAAATAGGAAAGACCAACAAGACAGAGGACTGCCTAGCATCAGAATTGCTAGGGAAAAAAATAAAGGAGGAGGAAATAAAGTCAAATTAGAGTATTCTGACCACCCTTTAAATGGTTATTCCTTTCAATTAGAATTTTTCCAGACAAAACATACTGACCAAGAAATCCTAAAAGTCCCGGGGAACATAAGTAAGTTAAATTTAAAAGGTTTGTGATCTGCAGAAACTTTTACATGTAAATATAATAAGTAAGCATACCCTTTGAAGAAGAAAGACATAAACAAAATTCTAAAAAATGCAATTAACATATGATGTAGTCTGATCTGAAGAATGCCTTTGGTCAGAACCTGTGCGTATTTCTGGAGAATAATGACAAGGGCTTGGAAAGCCCTTAGGCCATAAGTGCAGCTTCTACCCAATCCGCTTTATACATCAGTGGAACGGTACAGCTTTGTACAATTGTGTTGTTGCAGAAGGTCAACTGGATCTCCCCCAGCCCTTAGGGCAGAGCTGATGACAGCCCTTAATGCAGTGCAGTGTTCTCAAACGGAAACAAAATTAAAAAGGGAAACCTTTTTCTTTGGAGTAACCACCATCTGCACTACTAGGTATTTTTAACCTGGAGAGCTGTGCTATTCGTATTCATACCTGCTGTGTGGAACTCAATAGACCATTACAAGCGTCAACTCAAGTTTTTTTGGCAGTAGGTCCTGTATTTTCAATTGGCAGTGCTGATAGACATCTGTGTCTCCTTTATTTTGCTTCCCTTCTTGCTAAATTCATTTTAGCTAACATAACATTCATTAAAGTAACCACTAATAAATAGTTCACTAGGACTTGCCTGAATACACTAACAAAATTATCAATTACATAAAAGAGCAGTTAAGTATCTTTAAGGAAAATAAAAAACTAAAACCTGAAAGTTACTTTCAAATTTTACTCATAGAAATCCCAGGAGAGGTTAACTGAAAAACCCATTACCTGAAAGCTGTTATAGGTCCCGATTTTCTAAATTTGGTTCTTGAATTCATTCCAGGTGATCCCACTAGTTTTGATGGATTTACTCTAGGTTTGCTGATAGTGGCCTGAAGACATGATCTCATGGCAGGTTTACATTCATCAGAGTCCACAAATGTCATTGAAAGGGACAGTCCTGCCTTCATTTTAGCTCCTTAGGGCTGGCTGAAAAACTCATCTCTCTCTTCTCCAGACACACCCAGCTACCCCGAGCCAAATCCCTCTTCATCTTTACAAGCCATAGTCTGGAAATTAGTCCAAAGCACCCACATCAACCAAGGCACTTCAGGAACCACCAGATGAAGCTCTTAGCGACATGGGGATCCAGTCATCCATGAAACAAAATTTGGTCTTCATTTGCACTGGACAGTACTAGCTAACAGTCCTAGCTCTTTAGGTGAAGGAGGAATGAAAAAACCTTATAATCTTTTCCTGTTATCTTAAGCCTCATTCTTTGACATAGTTTATTGTAACATCTAACAAAACTTCATTATTCATTCTCTTTATTATTACTCATAATAATAACAACATGTTATTAAATTAATTTCCATTCCATTTAAACTGTAAATAATTTCTTCTCATACTGCTCTGCGTTTTCATCCATGTAAACTGGTAAACTTTTTGCCCGTATTAGATGTGATGTCTGATGGCATGCTAAAAACCCACAATGCATTCCTTTCATCTGAAAACTACACATCCCTGGAATAGCAATATAATTTTTATGCAAAGTGAAAAGTAGTGGAGAGGACAGGTGTGGAGGTGGGTTTTTTGTTAGGTTTTTTTGTGGTTTTTTATTATTACTTTTATTTTTATTGCTGTTTTCAGCCATTTACTTCACAGACCATGAGACAACATGCATTGGTTATAATTACTTTGGGCTGGATTTGATAACAGCAGCCTTGTGATGAAAGGTGTCCTGCTCTATAGCTGCTAAATTATCTTAATGCTTAGCTAATATTTATTAAAAATAACAAAATAACTCTACCAATACTATTGCTTAGAAGTAATCCTTGCACAGGTAGTTTCTAATGAAAATGAAGTATATTACGATTAAGAGAGAAAGCTGGGCAATTTTTAACAAACTTCTTAAATGATTTTGATTTAAATCTGATTTTTTTTTTTTTTATCAAAAGAGAAAAAAATAAGAGGAGAAAATGGAAGAGTGATTTTTGAAACTTCCATTTAATTGACAGCCCAAAAGAAATGCCTGGGCAGAACAAGTCTGACATCAGTGCCAGCCTTCCCTTGAGACATTTTGAGCCTCGCTCTTTGTTGTGCCTCTGACGCTATCTGGCCAGAAATTGAGCAAGAAGAAAAAAATTATTCTCTAAGGCATTCACTTGCAACACAGGACACACAACTTCCAGATCTTCTTCTGGGAAATGGCTATTACTTCCAAAAGCAGGCAGAGAATCCACAGAAGACTGACCAAGAGCGGCTGAAACAATAATAAAGATGTTCTTTGGAGAAGTGAGAACTGAAGCCAGCACCCTGCATCTTGTATTGTGTAAACAATACTACTTCAACTATTTAAAATGTGAATAACATAACATTTATTTTGCTTTTCCTCCGAGTACAAGAAAAAGTGTTCCCTCTTCCTTTCTTCCCCTTCCCCCCCTTTTTTTCCCCTTCTTTTAAAGCAGAATGATCCATTCCATTCCCAAATTACTGTTTTGGCATGAAGTACATGAGCTTTTTCCCTAGCTGGAAATTATATCTGTATTATTATAGGTATTATTAGTACGCCAAACTGACAGTCAGTTATTTGTACAGCCTTACTTCCAGGTTTGTCAACGGCCTGGAGCGAGTTTGTATTTGTTGTTCCAGAAATAACCTGTGTAATTGCTAAGAATGCAGAGAAGGCTATCTACTGAAGCATACTTGATGACTGCAGAATAGTTACACTGAAGTTGTGACAAAAATGCCCTGTAGCTGCAAAAAGCCTTTCCGGAGTATCGCTGCTGGTTCAGAGGTGTTTAAGCCATTTACTTCTTAGGAAGTAAATCTCTCATCAGCATTTCCTGGTTTCACACATAAGCACTCTTTTACCTTTCAATTAACACAGCTTACTGCAGGCCTCAATCTTGAGAAAATATTGTCTTTTAAAGATGGAATTTTAAAGAGGCAAAAAAAAATGAAGGGAAAAACAATTGAGACAAAAATAGCCTTGCTGTGTTTTATAATTTAGTTGCTGAAATCAAGCTGACTGTTGATTAACAAGTTAGGTCTTAATGAACGTATTTTGAGGGGAAAAAAAGTCGAAAAACAACAGTTATATTGAATCCCTGTGATGATTATAAACAACCAATGCTAATTTTATGCCCATTCTGTGACAGCTAGTAATTAAAAATCTTTTGACTTCATGAATTCCTTGACCAAGATTAATATGATTGATTTTTTGCATACTCTTAATCAGTTCAGCATTACATTTGTTCACAGACTAATAAATTCCTTTTCAGCGCTATTTTCCCTAAATCACTTTTGCCCTGAGAACACAAGATTGATTTTTGTGTAAATAAATTCCATTTCCATACACGAAACTTGAACAAAGCCTAGGACAAATGAGAAGAAAGATGTTACTCTTTTCTTAACAGACTGATTTTCATATATTAGGAAAATCAGAATTACCATCTGAATAATGACAATAAATGATCTGCATTTTCAACTGTTAAGTGGAAATTCATTGTTGAAAGGATATTGTAAGAAAGGGAAAGGACGATAATGGATTAGAAGCTTTCCTCCTTCCCCTGCTGTGCTAATATCTCGAGGTAAGCCATTTTACTCTTCTGGAATAACAAGAAGAATGCAGAGCTCGTAAGACTGACAAGTTAGCAGTGACTGATGTGCTGTAATGACAAGATTTGCTAAGCATCACTAGGTAGAACAGATATGCAAATAGTCTATTTGGGTAGAGTGTAGGGCCATTAATTTTATAGAAGGCATTCATATCTGGAGAGACAACTCCAAAAAAATAGAACAAAGATGCATCAGAAATAAGGACAAACTTGGGAATTTTTTTTTCAGAGTCCAGTTCTCAACTAAGGCAACACTCATTCACTTTTGTGGTTTTGTTCTGTAATAGGCTATTTACTTTTGCAAGCAGATAAACTGACTTAGTCTCCTAGAGGCATGCAGAAGCAGGTAAATTTGAATCTGCGCCACCTAAGACCAAATAAGCTTAATTTACTTGCATATACTGTTGACCACACTATTTACTGACCTTAGTGATTTACCAGTTGCAGGCTGGTTTCCTTAGTCCACAGCAAACTGCTGGATTCCAGACTTTTCTTACTGCTGTGGTCCTGTTTGCTTACGTAAGTTTCTAGGAATTCACCTGTCGTAGTTGGAAAAGCTACAAAACTACGCCTATAGTAGGTATTATGGATAATTTTCGTTTTAGAACTGTTGTAAGTTTTATAACTTCTAGAAACTTTTATAACTTTTCTATTTTTTTTTAGCTTTATACTTTTATAAATTAGAAAACAAGATATAGTATAAGAACAGTCATAGCAGAACCCTTTTCTAATAGATCCAGTCCCCACTAGTTGGGAAACCCTATTGAAACAGCTGTATGAGTTGGATGTCCAACATTTTAGTTACCTGTGTGAACTGACTACATTCAGTTTTATGTCATCTACGTTTCTCTTGAGCAGTTTGTCTTTTTGCCTGTCAATGACTGTCTGCTACAGGTTTTTATCTGTGCACAAGCTGTTAAGCACAAAAGCATCACTGCTCACAAAGCTTCATGAAACTAAAAATATTTGACTAGGGGAGAATTCATTTGGTTTCTTTTAAGTGACACAGATTTTGCTGTAGCAAAACTATGATCCTGATGCTTTAAAAAAAGCTTAAAATAGTTTTTCATCAGGTTTAATGCATATTTAATTAAAAAATAATTGTTTCCTTTCACAAATGTCAGCTAAAATCTGAAGCTAAGTTACTTGCAGGCAAATAAAGAGTCTGTGCCACATAAAAATTCTAGAGCATGCAAAGAAAGCAAACTCAGGAAAGCATATGGGTCCTGACATGGGTGTAGAGGGAAACCATATGACTATTCTCACAAACAATACTGACTGGATTCTGACATATTTCAAGTATAAAAAGAAAAGCGTTTTGAAAACAAGCTGTGGATTTTGGTGCATATATTCATACAGGCATCCTTCTCTATAGTAATTAATATTAATTGATATTACTGAAAATTAAGTGTCAGTCACGGGGAGCATATTAGAAATACAGCACTGTGAACTCCTGTCATCTCCGTACAGAACACAGTAGGCCAGATGTCCATTGGCACGGAGCAGCCAACTCCAGGGAAAGCAGCATTTCTGGATGGAAAACAGAAATCTGTTCTCCCCTGAATTTGACAGAAGTCACCATGATGGGAGGGAGCAGTGCTTGAACACTGCCAGAATCTCCATCTTGCTCTCTGGACAGCCATGCTGATTGGAAACACCAATATACATGGAAGATATTCAGAGAATTTATTAACATTTAATGAGATTTATAGTGTGTGTAGCTGTTTAAATGGTTATCCTTTTCTGAATAAACAATTAATTATCTTCAAAACTATATTTGTGCAAATTTTTCATCCTCTGGGGACTCTATTATCCAAGGTGTTATTGCAGTACCTAACACAAAAAACATCATCAATAAATTAAATATAGTTTTACTAATAATTCAACTTGGATTTCTTTCGTGTCTGTTTAAACCAATTTATACTCCAGACAGAATTCATAGATATTTCTATAATTTCTTGTTGCTGTAATTCCAAACATTTCATATAAATTAATTAATGTGAATTACACAATAATGTCTCCCAGATACATCATTTTCATTTTGCAGATGTTAAATCAGAGCACCAAGACTAAGAAATATGACCAAAGCCTAATGAAATTGATTGAAGAGGAAAAATCATAATCTATATCTCCTAAATTCCAGGCTAAAGATTCAATTGAGTAGTGGGGTTTTATTTGGTTTTGTATCTTTTTGAATGTAGGGTAGAAGACCCCGCAATCAAATGCTTAAAATTCAAATTGTTTTGGTGTCAAACTGTTTCTCTTCCAGCACACATTACTTGTAATATCTTTATATTCCCCGGAAAAAGACAAACTCTGTTTGTACAAATATTTACCAGGTTACCTCACACACGTCAAATTCCAAGCTGTTCTATTTAAATATTTTGACATCATAATAATTGATTATAACAATTCATATTAAAAAAAAGACCCAGAACCACAGATTTACATTAACATTACTGTTACTGTTTCTACTACTTCACTTCAGTGAAGGAACTATACCCACAATCTTGCTGCTGTTATGAACCTGTCCAAACTTTCAGGAGACAAAGCAATTTTTTCTTTTTAATAATAAAATAATCTCAAGTCTCAAGTTCCAACAGTAACTTCAGTTATACAAGAGAAGGAAGTACTACTTTTCTGAACTGGCTGTGTATTTCACCATCAGCCATAACCTTTCAGAGATTGTTGATTTGGACAGTCGGTCCCCCACAGCACAAGGCGTAAGGCAGCGCCGAGCCCCCCGCACAGATGCAATCTCAACTCTCTGCTCTGGGCAGAGGAGCTACAGAGCTGCCTCCAGTGTACTGTGTTAGAGAAACACTGTTTATGCACTTTTTTCCCCTGTGTCCTCTAGGAGAGAATTACAAAGAAAACGTAGGTTTAAGACTTTGATGTGAAGCGAAGTCACTTCCAAGTATGGAAATCCCCATTAAAAGGGGACATGAGACATCGACACCGTTCCCGATGCTTAGAGAACTCGGTGCAGAAAACTGTGAGGCTCATAGGATTAGCTCTGCTGACCCATTTGACAGAAAAAAAAAAAAAAATCCTGACACCCCTCCCTGAAAGTAACTATTGAGAAGGCACTGCTATTTGAGTTTCTTTCTTCAGGAGAGAATGCTCTAGCCCAAAGTAATTATGTCCTCTTACAGGTTACTGCGGTTTAGTTCAAAAATCATTTTCTTGTTATCCACTCTTAAATTTAGAGCACACAAGCAATCACGCACTTGTGTGCAGTAAGAGTCATTAATGCATATCATAATTAAGCAGGCATTTGCCATATAAGAGAGACCTTTACATGATACGCACACTGTAACTGTGCCTGGAAAAATGCCATTACATTTGTTACATTTGATCTCTCATTTAGGGAATCCAGCCTCACTCTCCTTAATTAAATCACAGCTCTCCTGACAGTTTCCTATTCTTTGTCTAATTATTGTTTCTACTGCATGTTACTACACACGGCGCAAAACTTAGGCTATGGATTCTACAATTTTCCCTAATGCCACCATATTTCGTTTTCATCACCTTCCTTCCAATTTCTCCTTAGATTTTACTTTGTCCAGCAGAATAACAGTGGTAACTGGTAAACTTTGAAGAATAGCCTGTGTTCCCAGTTTAAGGAATATGAGATTATAACGGGCTATTAAGCTATTTCATGCTCTCTGTAAAGATACTGAAGTACTTCCCTATCCCTCTGGCCACTTTCTTCAAAACTCAGGTAGTTATCTCTCTTAACCTTGGTGCTTTGCCAGCTGATTCCTAACTGCTTGTTTTGCCACGAGCCAGATGCTCTCTGAATGTTTTCCTTTCCCATGGGAAATTTTTTTCTTGGTGGCATTAGTTGCCGTCTCCTCAGAAAGCAGCTAGGGAAATAATTCTTCAACATTTACTTCAATATTCACCTCCTATCTAAAACAAAGATCTATTTCAGCTTTTCAGCTGGCCTTATAATCAACCTTTTACTCTGCAGATATGGTCTTATTTCTTCTGTTAAATCACGCTTCTACTTTTGATTCCACTTTTTCTTTAGGCTACTTCACTGCAAAATTTACAGGCTTCCTGACCAATGACTGTACAGTTCTTTCGTACCCCTGAACACTTTTTGTCCTTGTTTCCAGTATTTTTCCACTGCTAGGTTTGGCGCAGTTATCAGCTTTTTGAAGAAGCTAGACATTTTATGGCTGCATTTCCTGAATTTGCCTCAAATATAAATTGCTAAACAAGATTCAATCTTGATCTTTCACTTTTGGCTCCAGCTTATATTTTAATTTCATATAAACCATGATTTTTCTAAATTAATTGTGTTATTGTTCCTTTTACATTAAGTACTTGGAAGCCTTTGGTGTAGATAAATTCATTCCAGTTTTCAAAGCAAAATTCCTGTTGTAGGAAACTACAATAACGTGACCTCTGTGCAGCTTACCTGTGTGCGTTGTACTACTGCATTTATAGTGCCTGCAGCCTGAACACAGGCTGGCATTTTGCATTGATTAGCGGAGCCTTTTTCTGTAAAGCACACATCCTTCAAGAAACAACGTACTGTAATCTGTTCTTCCCCATCTGCAGCCTGCTGTGCTGGAGCCAAGTGTTCTGACCAAAGGCACCTCTTTATTAGAAACACGCTCCTACAGTTGCAGAGATGATACAGCGACGTACTTGGTTGGCGTAGGTCTTTACTGTGAACCTCGTGAGTAGCTCTTGCAGTCTAATCTGATGGATGCTCAATGTTGTGCAGTAAGCAAAGTCACTCAGTAATACATGTCTTTTGAATCTTTCTAAAACTTTCTTGTCCTGAGTTATTCTGAGCATTGTATAATTTTTCAGTTGTTTTAAACTAGTAGTTCCAGTTAAAACTAGTTTAAAACTCCCCCCCCCCCTTTTTCTTTTTAAAAATTCATTTTAAAGTTTAAAAGTTGGGGGTGTGGGCTTTTTTTTAAGCAGTTAAATCTTAAATTAGTAGTGGTCCTGCGATATAGGACTTTCCTGAACTTTTACTTACTTGGAACAAGAGAATTTGGCCTTTCATTTGGGTGAAATTCTGTTTGAGATCGCTATATCCTCTTTACACTCCACAGATTAATTTAACTGTGTGGATTAGAGAAGGATAGGAAGATAGTTTTAATTTTAATTCAAATTAGTGAGACTTCAGATCCAAATATAGTTTGCAAAGGAGCTGGACACCAATCATGCTTTAGGATTCTGCCTTGTTGTTTTCCATTAGACTGTACTGGTGTTTTTCATTAGAGTAGTGTAAATGTAGAGTTGTTGCGCTTTACCCAGATTTATGAGAATGTCACGGAGCTCAACTTTTTCCAATTAACATTCCAATTACACTTCTAGAAATATTTTAGAAAGGCCACTTAGAAATGTTTTGACAGAAATTTGATGCACAGCTCACTACTACAGCAAATCACATGTGGAAAGACAGTTTGGAATTGTACCCACTTTGAATCTTGTGTACTGATTTTGGCTGAACAGTCACGATGGTTACCTTCCAGAAAATTCAAGCACAAATTGTCACTCTATGTTCCACCAGCCTTCTCTCTCTCTTTGATTGGAAAATACAGTTCAGCAGACAGAAAACGGCACGTGTAAAATTGTACTCACATGCACTTCAACTACACAGCAATCTCCACTGATATACTCGCCTTACACAGCTCATTTGAAGCCTTGATTGAAAATAATGAAGAACTACCATACATGAAATGCTTTAGAATATTCTATACCTTATTCTTTATGTTGGTCATTTAAATTTGATCTACTGACCATTATACCTAATTATCTCTCTTTAGTTCATGAGACGGTGACACACACCGAACCGCATCATCGAGTTACACTGAGCTATGTCTTTCGCTCGGTGCTGGCCCCATGCCACCGGAGCTGGCCCCGAGCTCCAGCTGGAGAGAGTGGCCTGATCATTGAAGGCCGTGACTGACAGCACTGTGAGGGACGGTGGATGCTGCTGACCAAGGCTAAGGCAGAAGGAGTGCCTTGGGTTGGCGGGGGGGGACACAATGTCCTCAACCTGATGGGAGCATGATTCAATTTGGTTGACCGGCAAAAGAGTACAGGAGAAAGGGAGCAGGCCGCAGCGCTGGGAAGGATAAATGGGAGAGCAACATGGGTTTAGATCTTGCAAGAAACCAATGGTGCAAGGAAGGACGAACAGCTGGAAACTGCGCTCAAAGGAGTAGTGGTGGCAGCTCTCAAGACAGGGGAAGCTGGAAGCTTGTGACTTCTGGTGGCTGGAGAAATTCTCCCACTCTGCCCTCATATCTGAATGTGCAGGACTAGTGCAGTACTTGGCAGTTAATAGCCAAGGAAAGGGAACAAATTTCATGCAGGGAGGCCTCAGAGACATCTCAGTCTGAAGCGAGCACCAAGAGAACTCTCTCTTCTCAACTGTCACTTGAACCTCCAGCTCCAGCATTCAGCATTTTGCCAGCTGCCCCCTTAACTGAGCTGTCAGCATATATTTTTCTTCAGTTAGGGGCTAAATTCTGAAATCCGTGCATAATTTCACACAGTCTAATAGCATTATGCTATTGTTCACAGAACACCTGGGAAATCCTTCTTATACTCGGCTGCTTCCAGATCTCAGTGTTTCCAGGCTTTCCCAGATGCTCAGCCATGACTGCTGCACCTTCCTTCTGGGTACTGATCATTGCTGCTGTCTGCAAAATTCCGTGTGTTTGGTGCCTATTTGATACTTTGTGCCTCTGATTATCACCTTTACTACAGTTCTGTTTTTGTTTAGCTCTCATTTTTTGGCTAAGTGTGCTTTTAACAAAGGCTTTTAATTCAAGTCAAACAATTTTAGCAAGTCTCTGTAATTTACCTTAAAGCTAACACTTAATTGGAGTCATACCAAATTACATTAGGCGTTACACATAAACATATGCCTGACATGCATGAATCATTTCCTCCTTTTGGAATTCATTCTTGGCTGGCATAAGTGAGTTAGTGCTACCGAAGATAACAGCACTATGCCAATTTCCCAAATCCAACCAGCCCTTTAACAGTGCATAAGTTAAAGATAATACAGTCATCTACATAAGGCAACACAAACTACTACGTGATTGTCCAGACTGGGTATATTTTATCTTATTCCACTATAAATTGGGATTCATGGGCCCTTTACGGGCCAGGTTCTTAAAATCTAAGTGGCTTATCTTCCCTTACCTCATCACATTATATACATGGATCCACGGAAGGATCTATTCCCACACATTAATGGAAGGTCTGAATGGATGTAAATATTACATGACATAGACATAACTCACTTTGAAAGCAGGATGTGTTTGAGCTGAAATGCCATTCACAAAGACTTTCTAATTGCCTTAGACAGTTAAAAGATTACCCTGTGGATTTCCCCACTAGAAACTTCTGAGTATTTCCCATGATCAGCTAATTCATATCAATTTATTCATGACAAAACTTAAGAATACTTAAGAAAGTCCAACTCAAAATTAGTTTTAAACTAGACAATAATAGAACAAAACAGAGATATTGACTGTATTTAACCTAAACCTGTTAGTTTTACTGCACGGTCAAGAAAAGGCATCTCCATGATCTAGAAAGTGACTGTGCTCCTGAAAGCCTTGCATTGTGTCCTCTAGCTTTTGCACCACACCAGGGTGGAACCTGTATCTTTTCCGTTACTTTTGCCCAACTTTCATCTTTGTAATGACACAAAACGCTACTGAAGCTTTGTTCCCTGCCACTACTGTCATATTGTAAAGTACTACCTTAGGCAAGATATTCACTCCTATCCTCTCGCGGCCTGACTTTCAGCAGCTGTTTCACTGACTGCCACAGTCACTGCAGGTCCCAGGCCCTGGGTCTCCTGTAGGAGTTGGCAAGAGGCTCCACTAAAATCAATGTCAAAATTATTTTTTCATGTGAAGCTCCATATGGTAATATCCAATGGATTACCAAAAAGATAAATCATTAATAACTTTAACAACATTTTTTTCACCATTCTTTTAGTTAAAATACCTAGTCTTTTTTCTTTTCTATCTTTTTTTTTTTTTTTTTTTTTGAGCTCCTTATCAAACCATAATGATACCAAAAGTTGTAGTCAAAATCCATAATGACTGTCCTGGGTTTGGCCAGGATGGAGCTAATTCTCTTCCCAGTATCTACTGTGTTTTAGATTTAGTATGGCATTTGGTATGTGAAGAATGTTAATACACTGATGTTATTAGTAGTTGCTAAGAGATCAAGGACGTTTCCCAGCTTCCTACGTTTTGCTAATGAACAGGTACAAAAAGCTGGGAGGGGTGTAGCCAGTATAGTTGACCCAAGCTG
>KL284078.1:5333-17245 GCA_000699545.1 Podiceps cristatus
CATTCCTCACAAGGACATCTGGGTCATTTGAAACTTTCTGAAAGATTGTAGTGTTTTTGATGAGAGCTCATATGAGCTTGCTGCCAGATTTCAGATAAGACATAAAACCAACTGTCTGACTGCTTGTAGTTATTAAAGAGCAGAAGATACTTTTTGGAAGAGTTGTACTGTAGAGCACCCACTGTGCTGGCCATACTCCAATGTGGAAAATTACATTCTGCTTACTGACAATCGCCTCTTCTATTTCAAAAGACAAGTCCTGTTTTTTACCTACTGTCCTAGATATTAGGCATGTGGCTGACCTGGAGTGTGGTGCTAAATCCATCACATGCTTATCTGCCTTGCTGAATTCTCACCCTGATCCATTTATTAACTCTATTAAAGAAGTGTCCCATTTTTAATCAGTGAGATGGCAATTTAACTTCTGTATAAAATACAAGAAAGTATTAAACATACCATGCAGATCAGAATTTCAGAAGGTAATAATTCAGGAAAGTGACATGCTAGGTTTCTTGTATTAATGACACCTCAATACACTTTTCTTGTATGCTGCAAAATACAATTAAACACATAGATAAGATGGTCTTCCTATAACCAGTTGAGTACTTGCACAGTTTTAGGCACCTGCAAAACCCCATCAACTTTGAGCTGCAGATATACATATTGCATTTTTTATTTATAAAGAGGAAGGATAAGAATTTTTAAAAGCTCAAATTACTTAATTGTTCTTTGGCCAACACTGAATCCTTCCACAAATATGTCAGTTGCAAAGGCAAGTATTTAGAATTTCCTTAAGTCTTTTTAAAGACAGTCATGTTGAAACAGAACCTAAGTCTTTTCCAGTAATAAGGTGAATAACAGTGGAAAGGATAATGCATATGCGTGATATTGTAATGCACAGCTTCAGCAATCCCAGAGCTCAAGAAGCAGCAGCTACAATGGTTCATGAAAGCTCCGTGGGATCCTGTAGGAGGAATGGCAAAATACAGTAAGATCATTGCCATTATTTTAGTAATAGGGCTCCAATTAAGACAGGATTGTATTTTTTTTGTTTTCCCCAGTAATTACACATAATATCCTTGATAAGATTAAGTGCTGTGTTAAATTCTGCATTTTTGCTTAGCTTAAAATAACAACTGTACATGCTTTCAGATAAGCAGATAATTTAAAATCTCATCGTCAAGCTCATGTCAGGATTTCTTCAAAGACTGAAATCAGTCAGATTCTGTTTCATGTTCAGGCATATAATTTTTGCAATGGAAAGAGGCATAATGCTTCCATAGCAACATGTTAAATACATCAAGTCCATGCCTTGAGAACTACTGACATAAGTTTAATAGGAATGTTCAACCATTCTTAGGAAAAAAGATTTTTGTTTATGCTTCATATATGTATGTAAGTATATCTGGTATTTCTTATTGATGATTAAGTGAAATTTACTCCATACGCCAGTGAAGCTAAAGACAACCCCCCCACACACACCCCTCTGCCTTATGTATTGTACAAAATCTATTAGTAGATGGACCTTTAATAGCTGTACAAGTGTATCTTAATGAACCTTAGGATGGTATAGCTTTCCTTGTAATTGCTGACAACTATGTTGCTTTAGGTTTAAGATCATGCATGCTTATCAGAGATGCCATTGACTTGTACTTGTTCTGTTTATTGATTGCTTAATTAGTTTCCAAGATAGCTAATCAGGGACAGATGCAAGTGTGTAAGCATCTCTTGCTGTGTCTTACTCTGGAGCGCAAAATTGTGGAGCAGCTGTGTGATTTGAAGAAATAAATTAGCCCCACTGAATTGAAGTAGTTTGAATCATGGTATAGGGTACAATGTTGGTGTAGCAATATTGTCTGTAATGTGAAATTAATTTGGAGGATGCTGATATGCCGACTCATCCTCCAAAAAAAGGCTTTCTTAGCTTTCCAAATGATAGTGCAAAGAAGAGCTTTTTTCCTCTTCTTTCTACACTATTGTTTGCTAAATGTAGCCTCTAACAGTCAGAATAAAAAGGTTTTTGCTCACAATAGCAACCTCTAGGGATTTCTCTGTCATAGAAATAAAATCAAGTAAACGTCAACATTCTTAGTAGGGAACGTTATACATCACTAGTGAAGCTGGGTAAATAATGGACTGTGGAGGGTGGTATCTGTCACAGAAATTTAAAACCTCAGTTTAAGCTAACACAATGTTTTGACGAAAGTAAAATTATTTGTTTGAAATTGGCTCTTTTAAAGTGGTATCGAATGTTTATCTTGAATAGAATTACAGAAAGTATTGAGAAGAAAAACAGTTTCAGACTAAAAAATCCAAATGTTTTTGCATGAAAATCCTGATTTTTAGATTTTCTGAGAGACTGAGTCTCTTAATGAATAGTTCGGCATTACTGATGCAAATTCACATTATTTGAGCTTATTGAATCTGCTTTATAAAACAAAGTGCTTGGTGTAAAAGGCAGCGCACAGCTTTACCCGTAACAATACTAATACTATGTGTAAGAATAGTACGGCTGTCTAAGCATCAACGTAAGGGTAGGCATTATAAATTCCATATTTATAATTAGGTATTACTATTTCCTACACTGTTAAAATCTAAAAACCCTCTATTTTCAAGGTTTGGCCTCATAATAGAAATGAACCATAGACCCATTCAGAAAACATTTTTTTCTCAGGTTTTGATGAAGCATTTGATGTTAATATAGGAAAGAACATCCACTGCAGTGTAACTGCTTACATGGAATTCATGCCTTCTAGTCACCTCTGATAGTTTTACCAGGTGTCCAATGTACTTTTTACAATTAGTTTTTAAAAGATGATCAGGAAAGCACTGCACATCAGCAGAGAGCTGTCAAAGTTGAACACGTTTTCTAGCCCTCTTCCCAATATAAACTGAAGAGTCCAGTACTCAAAAGTATGTATGTCTTTATTATCTGAGAAACTGCTCTGCCATGCTACTCACAGATGTTTAATACGAGACCAGAGCGATGATGTTCAAGGTTCTTATTGTATCTGTAGGCAGGGGAGATGTGAAGGTTTAAGCTAGCAATCAGTCTCACATTTAAACTCAAAGGACACTGAAACAAGACAGCACTTCAACAGAAGTCAGAGGAGAAAAAAAAAGTGAAAAAAGGAAGCAAAAAAATTTCTAAAAGCCTGTACTAAAAATAATATGTCACAAGTGAGACTTTGCAATACAGAACATCTCAACTGTTGTCAGAAAATCCATGCATCTTTTTTATTCTCAATAAATATATCAGCCTGTGATTAACTTACATGGATATATGAATATTTAATTTTTTTAATGCAACATGTATGCAAGGTCTTCTATGCACTATTTAGTAACAGTGCATTACTACTAAAATATTGATTCCTGTATCAACCACCATTTAAAAAAAAAAGAACAAACTTGGAAGAGAGCATACCTAGTGCTTGAAAGAGGCTCTGCATGCTAATCATCACTCACCAGTATTTTGCTTAAAATTCTGAAATAAATCATAAGAGAATATCAAGATAATTCATATGTGGAAACTCCTTAAGTTGGGTAGTGATGGATTATTGCCTTGAATCTTACTTTTTCCTGAAGTGTTTCTGCTACTGAAATCACTAAGGATTCAGATTTCATTCTGACTTTTTATTTGCATGATAAAAATTAACCATTTTGCTAAGTGTTCTTATTAAAGGACATATTCAGGATGGGTAACTCCTATATATGGTAAATTTTATAATTTTACAAATTCAGGGGTTATTTTATTATTTGAAATCAGTTCTCAGATGAAAATTTTATTAGACTGAATTCAGCAGCTCTTAGAATAAAAATGCTTGGCCATTTCCATTTACTTACAGCAATGTAAGTGAAGTTAAGATGCTTCCACTGAACACCTCTACTGGTTTTATTTCCTCATCTATTTCTACTTTAATATGTGCAGGAATAATAATTCCATAAATATTGTAAACTTACATTAAAATAAACAACTGAATGTGGGACATGGAGCAAAACAGACTCAGGAAATATTACCACTATACTGTTTTTTCAGCTCATTCTTTTTATGTCAAAAGAATCATGATTCTGTTTAGCAGAACTAGAGAAAGAACATCTTACAATTATATACTTTGATAAACTGAACGTTAAGTATCTCCAGAAGAAACCTAAAATATGTGTTGATTTTTTTAAATACTAGAAAAAAAGAATACTAGTAATAGGATCAGAAAATTGGAGGACTGAGAGATTTACTTGATAGTATTTGTGTGACTTACATAGCCAGGTCTTGTAGTAGTTTAGGGACATAAAATACAATACTTAGTGCAGTACCGTTATAATCTTCTTGCAAACCCTAACTACAGACCAAAGGAGTAAAAATTACTTGTGGCAGTCATTTGTTCTTCTGAGTACATAGCGCATCCAAATCATCATTTAATATCAACATCAAGAGAATTCACAACACAGTAAGAGGTATTAGCATTAGGCTCTCCAGAAAGCATTGGATCTAAAGGATGAATTTAAGAAGTCCAGTTGTATTCAACACCAGGTCCCAACTCTTAATAAAGCAAACCTAGAGACAAGGAGAGTTTAGAAAAATTCAAAATAACAACCGGGATGTGGATGAACATTTGATCATATTATTGCTATGGCTCAATAGCTATTTTCTAGAAAAGCATCTAGCCAACTTGCTATACACTTCATTTCTTGCTGCAATGAGATCACACGCTAAGTGATGTTCTAAAAAGTTGAAAAATAGGACATTTGTCTAAATGCTAGTCTAAGATGTTCAGTGTTATCTAAAGGAACATGACATTTGTTCTCTTAACTTTATTGAAGATCTTCAAAATTACCAGCTTAAAATGGACAAATAAATGGGTCACTAAGGACGCTCCAACAGTTAATTATAGCCAGCCTCAAGTCATCTTAAACTCATAACCAACCTTTTTCCAACCTTAAAACAACTAAATTCCTAGAGCATGGAACAACTACATTCCTAAAGTGTGCCTTTGAGAAGGCAAGGACTTTCTGCTCTCCCGAGTGTCGCTCGGGAAGCACGCGGAGGCGACAAATAGCGTGAGTGCTTCAGCAAATGGTAGGAACAGCCAAGAACAAACAGTTCCCGGAGTCTCCAGTGGCACGGGGAGTAGCAGGGTAACATTGCCTCCCTCCATTTGCCAACAGCATTTCAAAGATGATGTTCGATATCCTTGGAAATGTCAAGATTAGTTGATTTCCAACACTGCAAGCCCACGCTTTACAAAAAGTCTTCTAGTATTTCATAGTTTAATTTCAAATCTACCCCAGGATTCCTGTCCCTGTTAGTGGATGCATACACAGATTATATAGCTCTGCAAGAGTGAATACATGTAAGTCTGCTTTTAATTGCAAAAGTGTATTTATTGATGAATGGCTTTTCTCAGTATGATAGTTACTATTAACTCTGTAGCCTCTGGAAAATCATGCTATCTTTTAAGGTAAAAATAAGCCACTAAAAGCAGATGACTTCAAAAATTTTTAGACCTGATAAATTAAAATTCTTCAGTGTATGCCTGAACAACTGAATAATACCCTTCTAAGTCCTCAAACTACTGAATTTTAAGTATTCAAATAAATTTCTTTGCTCAATGGGATGTTTAGAAAGCCACAATACAAACATCTATTTGCAATTTGGACCTGTTTTGCAGAGATTTAATACCAAGGAATAGCAGAATAAAAAAGAAAAAATAAAATCAGAGAATTATAACAATAACGTCAAAATGTCGTTTCTTTAAAATCCCGAACATATTTTACTTTTCTATAGTGGTGCAGATAACTAGAAATCCACTTTGGTTCTGATGAAGAAGAAATTGTTCTCATGCCAAATCCACCTTTTCTGACAGAATGTAAAATCCTGCTTATTTACTGGTCTATAACTACTTTCTTCTTTTATGCATGTGCTTCACAGGTTTATTTACCTAGTTAAGAAAGAAATTTCATAAAACCAAACCAAACCAAACCAAAAAACAACTTTAATGAGAACTGTAGCCTGTCATCCTTGGAATTACTGCAGTGGATATGTCTGGAAGACCTTGTTTTAAAAACTGAATTCCATGAAAGCATTAAACTCTCCAGCTTGCCATGTCTGGAACCATAAATGTTTCCAGACTCATGAATATCACTGTTCAAGTTCCAGTAATAATGTAGTTTGTATGTTCAGAAAGAGAAAAATAACAACCTGTTCGTGTAGTCAAAGAGCTCTTAATGATCTATACTTAATGCAATTTCATACATTGCTTGCCAGGTGAGAGAACAACACTGAAGTGTGAAAATAAAAAGAAAAATCTCATTCCTCTCTCGAATCTGCTCAACAAGAAATACAGGGCAGCACTTAGTGTACAGATGGTTCTGATGTTCTAGTCCAGCTTCAGGACTGCTTAGCAGCTGCTGCTCAGAAGACTCCACAACACTTTTAGTTAATGCTGCTTAAATGGCATTAACTTTGGCCCTGTTACCATGCAGTGAGCTGCACTGAATGTGATGTGGCAGACAAAAAATGAATTTTGGCTGTTAAAGCGCTGTCCTCTATTATGCTGAGAAAGCTCAACTGAATACCCATGGAGATGCTTCTAAGGTTTATTAAGAGGGAACAGCATGGAGCTTGCAGTTGCATCAAAGATACTGTATCAGATCAGTGGTACATAACAAATTACCACAGTCTTAAATGGTGAAAAAAGAACAGCGTGAATATGGGAGGCTGATATAATTAATGTTTCCACTTTAATAGTTATCGTTTGGAGAGTTTTAGCTTCACAGTATGTAAGTAGCTTAAAGAAATATTTCTGTTGGGTATTGTATTCTTAGTGTTGACTTATAGGCAATCATTTGTTGAATCAAGATTTAATATCGATAATTGTACTCAAAACTATAACACACCAAACTAATTCATACATTTGAACTTCTTTACTTGTCAGAAAACTACTTTTCTGTGTATTATACTCCCTGATTGATTTTTGAAAATCTTGTTGGTTTCTGTGGAGTCCAATTAACATCCAAGGTTCTTAACAATATGTCTTAATTTAAAAAAAAAAAAAAAAAAAAAAAAAAAACCAAAACAAAACCCAAAAAACAATAACATAGGAACTATCAATTTAAAGTTAAAAAAAGTTCCTTTCTTAGTCTCTGCTTATGGAAATAAACACCCGTTGTGCTCCAGGCAGTTCTGCCTGGGCTCCTTTCAAAGGAATTCTTTCATTCACAGTACCTGTGTGCCAGGCTGTATGCTGAATGCTCCATTAATGCCAGACTCTTCTCAGTGTTGCCCACACACAGGACAAGAGAAATGGGCACATGAAATTCCCTCTAAATAAAAGAAATAAACTTTTCTATTGTGAAAGTCATCACATGCTTGCACAAATTGCTCAGAAATGTTGTGAAGTCTCTATCCTTGGAGATATTCAAAAGCCATCTGGAGACTGACCTGGACAAATGGTTTAGCCAATGGTGCTTGAGCAAGGGGGACAAGAGATGATCTCAGGAGTTCCCTTCCAACCCCACCAGTCTGTGGTTTAGAGTGTCATGAAGAACTCTAACTCCATGCTATGATAAACCAGCTGTGAGCTGTGTAGCTTCTAGTTTCTGAAAAATTTCAATGAGTACTTGCTTGGGACTGCTACACCACAAGAACCATACAGAAGCTATTTCATCATATTTCCATTCTGGTCACATCTGAAAACTTACTTGTTTATGAAGCTACGTCTCTGTGAACTTCACAAGCAGCTGAGATACATAGCAGTGTTTGTGCTGATTGATATGAGAGCAAGGTGAAGGCAGACAATACTAATCTGAGGTTTACAGTTTTTAAAAGGCATCCACAGGGCACGTCTGTGCCGGGGAGCTGCAAGATTGATCCATGAGGGAGGATGAGCCAGGAGCTGAGAGCAGATATAGCACAAGTAGGGCCGTGCCCCCCCGATGGTGCATCAGGGCAAGGTGGTGAGAGAGACAGGGCCCATTGACAGTCCCAGACAAGGTGAGGTAACGAGTCAAGTCTAAGGTGAGCCCAAGGATCCCTTCGGGAGAGGCAGGAGTCATGGCTGGAAGCAGGGCTACCTACAGCGTAGGTGCAAGGTGTACCCAGAAAACCCACACGCCAGGACAGCAGGAGACAGGTTTGGGCTCACAGACACCTACAACTTAAGTCAGGTCTGGGTGTCCAGGCATGAGCTTACACAAAAACCCTGTGCCCAGGGGCAGAGAGGGTGGGTGTTAGCAGTTTATGCTACTTTTATGTACTGTTTATATGTATCAACAATCTGAAATAATTTTCATTAATTATTTTGGTAATCGTGTTTGCTACTTGTGGTTAGAAGTATTTATTGATCATTAATGTTATGTATTTATCCTTTTCTTTAGTTTTCCTTCCTCTTTTAAAGATACACACTATTTAGTAATTTTCACTTTTCCTGTAGCTAGCTGGCAGTTCTATTGCATATATGTAATTTTAAAGAATATTCCATATATGTCAGAATATTTTTTTCTATTATTATTATTTTGAAGCACGGAAGAGAGGAAGTAGGAATGAACTGCTAAATTTGCTTGTCTATTTAAAGCATCTTTTCGGAATTTCTCAGAATCCCAGTCAAAAGAAAAGCCCTGGCAATAAGAGGTAAGATATACATGAAACCAAATGAAAACCAATAATTAAGCACACCATCATTTTCTATGCAGCCAGAAAGAGCCTACTAGAAGTGTGACTCTAAATCCTGTTCAGTAAAAGTGAGTCCTTCCATTGACTATAACAGACATAGGTCATGTCCCAGTGCAGCACAATCTAAACAAAGACAAGTCTTTTGGCAAAGAGACATTTTGATATACAGGGTCCAATTCATTCTTAAATGAGAACTAAAAATTAATTTGTGGGTTGCAGCCTCTTCAGTCTGATTTTTTATTAGATATAAATAATCTTAATTTTTTCCTCTGAACTAGCTTTTGAAGGGCTCTTCTTGTAGTTGTCATGCAGTTTTAATACACAATGAACATTCATTACAGCAACATTAATCTAGCAGACATTACACTTCAAATAATTGCTGCCTGCCTTAATTCCTGGTTTGTCCTTTTGTAAGCATTAATTACATATGTCAACAACAATCAGTTTAGAGTAAGATGATTGCAGGTATGGAAAAAGGTTACTCTTAGCAAATATGTACTTGAAAGATAATGTCTTCATAGTATTAGGATTTTCTTTACTTCAAGATGTCATGAATTTGTTGGAGGTCCCTTAGATTAGCTGTATAAACAAAATGGACAGTCCATTATAAGTTTTTGTGTATATATGTATCATACCAGCTAAAAGATTTGGGATTTTTTTTTTTCATAGCAAACGAGACATGCAGATGTTTGTTGGAACAAACATAGATATTTATAGATATTTATTTCACTCCAATAGATATTTATTTCACTCCAAAAGAACTACTCAATAATATGCCTTTTTGAAGATACATCTAACACTTTTGCCAAATTGCCTTATTTGCAATAATTTTAATAAGAATTTGCAGTCCAATGCCATTGCTCATGTATTTCATCATCTAGATGCTCAGCATTCTGTTAGCTGTGAATCCTGTGTATTTTTCAGGGTCTACAAGCATGCCCTGCATCACGAATTTGGCATGATTTATTTTTTTAGATCCTTCTTGCTTTCATTTGCTTTACTTACAAAGTCAAATCAAGTGTGTCTTCATCATCCATGACAGACTTATATAAATATTGTTAAAAACATAAAGTGAAAGTGAACCAAACCCCTCTCTAGTTATTTTGATATAGCATTTCTTTATTTTTACAGGCAGAAAGACTCTTGTAATATCTTACAACTTTGCAAATTAGAAATCTTTTTGTGCTATTCCTATTGGGCATAGAAGAGAACCAACCACTACTCTGATGTAATAATGAAATTTTACATGCTGAAACACTGCTTTCATGTCACCACTTTATTTTCAGTTTCTTCAGTTTTTCTTCCTAGGTCATGTTTTATAAACTTCTGATAATTTCACATACCCGACGTTCGTATTAACCTCACAGATCACTCAAATTGTCTTTGGGCCTACTGGGATCCATCTCCTGGCTGAAGCTTCACCAACATCTAGCAGAATGACATAACACCTCTTTGTTCCTCATAAAACATTTCTCTTTAAACCTGGTAGAGTGACGTTGATTTCTCTTGAACCAATAGCATGTTGCTATTGTTTGACCAATATGCAGTTTGTGGGCCAGTATAACTTCTAGGTCATTTCATGCTGTACTGCTGCATGCCTACTTTTCTCCAAATACTTTATCATCTGCTCCAGCTCCCTAGAGCTGATATTTTGTTCTTGTTCAGCTCAGCCATTTGCACCACATAGTAGGTCTTGGGAAGGTGGAGCATCAAGAGCTATAGACCTATGTCTGTCCTTGAAATAGGAGAAAAAAGGTAACTGTTACCTGTCAATTTAAAAAAAAAAATAAAAAAATCTGCAAGACAAACTTTGTATCAGACTACCAGAAGCGTCTCAAAACATAATCTTGTCACAAAGTAAATGATGACTTTTTAAAACAAATGTGATTTTACTTATGAGAATGCATAAAATATTTTTTTCTTGCATACGCTGAACTCAGACTAAAAGTCCAGGAACAACCATAGGGAAAACTTACTTGTGAACCGTAGCATATTCAAAGTCACAAATAGTGAGATTATGAGATACCTCTTTCAGCAGCTGGATGAATACATCACCTGTACAAGTTTTATTCTTTATTACCTAGACTTTCCAGATTTTTTTTTCCTTAGACTGTTTTACTCAAATATTAGCTACATAGAAAGGAACATAAATTACTTGTTTTTCTGTGTCTGTCCCCACTCTATCAGTGGTGTATTTGAGGCAACTGAAAAAAAGGCTGTTTGAATAATTTCCCTTATGATAATTTATATTGAAATGTCTCAGGATGACAATGAACTGAGGAAGAGAATATTGATTAAGCTAAAATGGATAGCAACCTTCTAGTATAAGCTGCTTAAAGCACATAAATATATAGAAACTCGTTATTAAGACCTTATCAGATTTAAAGTTATGAAGGAATTTTTAAGATAAGTACTTTTTATCTACTCATGTAATCTACCAATTCAGTGCATTAATAAAACATCTAGCCCTTTCAGAAAAGGTTGATAATTAGTTGTCAGCGCTTAACTACTAATGACAGCTGTAGAGGATATATTCTTAACTTATATTTTATTCAGGTACTAATGGTTAAAGTTAGAAGCATATTAGCATACCAGGACACGATGATTCATGCTGTTATTGATTTTGTTGCAGCCAACTTTATGCTTCCATGCCAAAATTGTCATATTGATTATTTGTGGCTACTGGTATGCAACCCTTTTATATCAGATTTCTGTCTAGACAGTAACAAGTTTTATAAAATATTTAGTAAGAGACTTCATGACCCAGGAATTTTCTTGAAGCATAGCTTTACCTCCTTATTTTCATTTTAAGACTGTTAGCAACTGAAAATGTAGTGTGATTTTCTGATTTGGAGACCATGAACAATCTTATTCTGGAGGCTATATTTTTCTGAATGCTCTTTTAAATATGCAGAGTATATTATGGAACTGAAGAATTTTACTATATTGTGCTTCTTAGTCATCAAGAGGGTGCAGGATACTGGGGGCTGTTAAGTACATTTCACATCAGCAGAAATTTAGCTGGAATAAAACCACTTAAGCCAGGCATCTTAAATATAAAGAATGTATTTTTTCTTTATATATATTTAAGATTGGAGACAGCCTGGGCTGCAGTGACCATGCCCTGGTTGAGTTTGTGATCTTGAGGAACGTGGACCTGGTAAAGAGTGGGATCAGGACCCTGAACTTCAGGAGAGCACACTTCAGGCTGTCTAAGGAATTGCTGGCCGAGATCTCCTGGGAG
>KL284079.1:0-18424 GCA_000699545.1 Podiceps cristatus
CTGCCAGGGAGAGGTGGGGTGAGAGAGCAGCTGCGTGCTCCAATTACCGTTCAGGGTTAAACCACAGCACATGGGCATAAAATGGGTTTAATAGGGTAGAGAGCAGGATTTGAAATGTTCGTCACAGGTACCTTGATATGAAAAGCTTACACATGGGTATTTTACATTTTAAAAATGCCATGTAAATAGCTACATCAAAAAATGGATACAGTAAACCGCCAGGTCTAATATAAGTAAGGAAGTTTCACATGTCATTCTGGTCAGCTGGTGATCGGCAGCACCCGCAAGGCAGCTACTCAGGGCATCCCTTGTTGCCCTTGCCTGCCCTGGGTCCATGCCTGGGCTGATGGGCTCACTTTCACGTTGTCAGACCAAGCTTAGGAAACCATCAGGGCAGTTCCATCCAGTGAGAAGAGCTGCCCACTGCTTCACTGACAGTGCCCAGTGGGCTCCCAGCTTACGAGCGGCATGGGGACGTGTGGGCAGACGGATGGTGGAACAAGTGCCATTTCACCTCTCCAGGGTGCATCTGACACCATAGTAACTGCGAAAAAGGTATTTCTCAGGCCCACCTTACGCATTTTGGGCACATTTTGATGGCAGCAAAGAAAAAGAAGTACCGCTGTACCATTGATAGCAATGTCCTTAGAATACCTTTTCCCTATTTCTTTAACAGAAACAGAATTTGTTAAACAGAATACTTCTATAAAAAACAACAGAATAACACCCTTCGCATCTGACCTTCTTATCTCCTGAATTCAACAACCTTTTGCAAGTCGGGAAGGCCTGAAAAAGCTGTCATGGTCTCTGAAAACACCCACCCTATGGGTTCAAGCCATGTAGTTGACCAGCACTCAGGAGTACTTAATTTAACTTATTATCAGCTCAGAAGCAAGAACAGGGGGAAGTTTTTAGTGTAGCAAGCTGGAAAAGCCTTCATTAACTCTGCTTCTCCTCCTAAAATAGCATCTTCTTTTTGAATGGGAGAGGACAAAGGGATACCACGTAGTCCCTAAATGCAACCAGTTCCCAGAAATGCTTCTGTGCAGATGGTGCTGCGAAAGCTGGATTATTCCAGGGACTCCGAGTGGCAGATGGAAGTACCCGAGCATCTGTGAGCAAGGGCAGCTACCCCCTCTCTGTGCTGGCTGGGCACAAACCACGCAGCCCAAGGGATTACAGCAGGGAAGCTGTGCCCAGTTAACCACATCCTTGAATTTAGTCCATCCGGCTGCGTCACCCTATTCGCACAAGTTAAGTGAATTGCATTTAAAGAGCATTCTGGCAACTTGGAGTCACTAGCTGGCTATGTGAAAAATGATGCTAAGCCATTATCTTGCTAAACAAGATAAATTCATTTCTCTAATGCATTTACATTATCCATACTATAGGAGCTAAAGTCCCCACCAGCTTTCTCAAATCAGTAAAAAAGGGACTGCAGAACAAAACCTATCTTTTTTCTTTCTTCTAAGTGAATTCTGATGTCACTTCTTGGTCAGTAATTTCTGTGGTCTATCTCAGCTCCTGCTGAGATAATCTCTTAAAGATTCAAGAGAGTCCTCAGAATTATGCTGATGCTGTATGCATTTCTCCTATATTATCTAGTGAGGTTTTTGGTACGCAGAGTATTCGGTCTTCAGTTGAAGGTGTCAACAGCACTTCATAAATGAGGTTCTAAGCCAGTCTGGATACAGTATGGGAGCTGGCTCTGGTTGTATCACAATCAGTTCAGTGATTTATTTTTCTCCTTGCTATTAGTTCAAAGAAAATGTGACTTGTAATAACGAGAGAAAAATTTTCTGTTTTTCAAAACTGTCCCAGTGGTCCATATGCAAGAAGTTTGCCATTGCTGTTTTTACAGAGAAACACCTCTGCTGAGTTATGCATCTTAAATAAAACTAAAGTCTTCCCAGAAGTAAACCAGCCTGAGAAAGCTAATTTATTTTTACTCAGTTGCCTATTCCTGTGAAATTTGGGCTCTTTTTAGGAAGCCACACTTCCAAAAATAACTTTTAACTTTGTTGGTCTAAAATGATACAACTGCATTTTTATTCATGTGTTTTTCAGCGTCGGAATATTTTGACTACATCTGAGGATCCACACTTGTGAATGGATATGCTAAAATTATTTTTCAGATTATTCAATGGGTCCTTAAATGTTGCTTAGCACTCACAATACTGCATCCCATCTTTGTACTCTTTTCTTGGAATGCTGTTCTCAGGTGTTTTCTGCTCTTTTCTCTTTGCTGGTTTTGAGCTGTCATCCCCTGATACTTCTAATTTCAAATAAATGGTCAGGGAACTTTTATGAATGTATCGGTAAGCAGGGTGTTCTTTGTTTGTTGGTAGGTATCTGGTTGAAGCTGGAAGTGGGTGTACAGTGTTTGGTTAAATTTCTAGGCAGCTTCATGGACAGCATTTCCTTGTCAGTGCATTTTTATCTATGCCTACAAGACTTGCATATAATTCATAGCTATGAAGGGCAGACATTAAAAGTCACACGCACCCATCTATAAAGCACTGAACAATGGAAAGTATTTTTTTAAAATAAAATAAGCTTACAAGAAACACTGAAGAGTAAGCAGAGCATGAAGATGTAATTCCAAAGTGTGGAGGCAATCATAGGAGAGCACCTAGGGACCTCAGCCTTCAATCCTCTGGCTCTTTCTCAAGGAAGGCATTCCTAGAAGACCTAAATTCTGTTTATATTTCCATCACAAACTTATGAGGTTGTGGACAAAACACTTCATCTTCTCTTGCTTTGCAACTCTGAAATAGTACTTGTCTCTATTTATGAAGTGCTTAGAGTTCCTAGGGAGAAGGGGTTGTGGATAAATCACCAATTTGTCTTCTCACCTATGCTTGTCACATAACTTCCATGCGAGTTTTATAAGGAGCTTCTTTTTTTGTTCTTGAGGTATGCTAGAGAAGGTTATTGGGCAATATGAATGATTGCCTAAACTATTATTTGTTCTGCAGGATGCATTTTCCATTGAAAACAGCTTCCTGAGAATTTGGTTTTGATGATAAGAATATCAAGTGTCAAATGGGGCAGGGCTGCAGATACAGTCTGGAATAGCAAGAAAGCCGCACAGCTGGATCCCTATCAGCTCACATTTGATAGTTATGTCCTGCAGCTTACTGTCCTTCTGTGGCACTAAAAGTCAAGCAAATTTTGTACTAAAAAAACAGTAACTACATTTATTGTAGAGAGACACATCGAGCAATTATCTGCTGGCATTTTATAGCATCAAAAGGAGAATATTTTTTGGCTTATTTTTAGAGACTGTAATTCCACTGGTTTGAGAAAGATAATGCAAGGTCTAAGGTGACTCTATAAATATCTGGGTTTTGTAGTATCTTCAAACAACTCAGTCAGGAGTTCAGAGGAAGCAATCACATACAGAAAAGAAATGCCCGGCTGAAAAAAAAGACTATACTTGCTGGGAAGACAGACATGAGAAAGAAGGACGGGTTGCGATGAACCCCATGTACAGCTCAAAGGAAGCTGTAAAGGGAATGAAGGTTATCTTGGAGAATCCTTTTTTTCTAAACATGAGTAAAATTTCTGTCTCACTATGGTAAGGAACAGCATAACTTGGAAAACAGTGAAGTGTAATGTCTAACATGAAATGTTCAGACCTTGTTCAGCACTGTCTGATTAGGTGGTGCCTGGAGGAAGGGGCTGGTAGAAAATTGTCACCCAGAACACTTCAGGCAGATAGTCTGCTCCAAGCTTGTCACTGTCTTTGTTTCTCCAAGTAAAAAACATTCTTTTTGAAAGTATATTTTTTCTGCTCTCCCATACAAATCATGTTACATATGATAGGTATACTTATGGTCATGCTAGACAGAAAGGGAAGGATCAAGATTTCCTCTGACAAAGATGATTTGGCAGTGCCTGAGAAGAGGGTGACACTCTAAAGCGGGGCAAGGAGAGAAGGCATGAAAGCAAACGCCAATCTGACAGCAGAATTTAACAGGGGGACCCCCCTGCATCACAGTGCTGGGAAACCTGATGAGACTTGCTAGCAATTTGAGCAGCGCTCGGTCTCCTGACTCCCTGGTGGGGAGCACCCGAGACCCACATCAAGCACACAGAGTGTACTTTTATAGACTCTAAGACTCCATTAGGAGAAGCCGCAGAAAAATTGATATTAGAAACATTACAATAGCTCAGTCCCTATATCAAAACAGACAGAAAAAGCACCAGGCTGGTATTCCTCAGTTCTTTCCTTTTCATGCTACTTATTTGGGTAAAAACGATGGCCAAGGGGAAACCATTAAGCCCACAGAGTGGTAAATTACTTACTTTGGTCTTCCAAAGTTCTTTCTGTAATGGATGGATAGCAAACTACTCGGTTTTCTTCTCTGCTGTCTGTGACTGTGTGGTGATTGCACAGTAAAAGAAGTTGCATTTCTGTGGCTGTTCCTGTGGGGGGGCCTTTGTGACCTTGTTATATTCCCATGCTGGGGACCATCTTATGGAAAAGAACACAGGATGTGCCTGTAATCGGTGGTCTAACAGCAGAGCCAGTATTTAGGCAATATATGTGGACACTTAGTCTATGTTATTACAGTTACTGTATTCCCTAAATTATCTCTCTCTTGATGATAAAAATGAAGCTAGCCGCAACTTGGTCGCCTTTACCTGTAAGAGGAATTCAAAGGAAATTGAAAGGTTGTAACCCTAGGAAAACATGTTTTGAATATAAATATTTTCTAATTTAGTGTCTGATAAATGCTGCTAGGGAAGAAAGAAAGAGAAAAGGGAAAAAAAGTAAAATTTTTTCTCAGACTATTTTGTGCAATGTTCTTTTTCAGCTGAGATTAACTGTAAAAGGCTACTCAAGGTTAATAGTTTGAAGCTGTGAGAATGCATAATAATCTACCAATTAATCTCAGTATCCAACAGCTGTCATGTGAAAAACAGTTCATACAACTAAACAAAACAAGATTCATTGGCTCTTTAAACATTAATGCAAAGACTTAGCTTAATGGCATCCTATCAGGCTCGTGGGCACCTTACCATCCATGGTTTGCCTGCAGGGTCTACTTCATCATTTTTTTTCAGAGATTAAGATGAAAAGAAGACAGTTGTTATTCAAACAGAATTGTTCCCTGCCTGACCTACTCACTAGCTCTTCACAGCATCACAGCAAATTATCTGTATGAGTTCAGGATATTAACTGAAATTGATAGAATCACATTCAGCGATGCTCATTTGCTCTCATGGCCTGGAGTCGTTTGTCTGCTGATGTATGTTAAATCTCTGAAGTACTCTGCGGTCTACCCAGAGACAAACAGAGGTGCTCTGTAAACGCAGCCCATCTGCTTCCCTCCATTGCCAAATGCACAGGGAGAACCAAAGTCACAGGAGTGGCTGGGGAAGAGCCAGGCAGCGCGGGGATGTTCCATAAGATGCAGGTTCACTCTGGAGAGCCACCTAGCCTTGCTCCAAAATATCCATGGACTGTAAAGAAAAATGACTCCATAAACTGGTCTGCAAAGGCAGAAGTGGTGGATGACTCATTCTATTTGAGATGCTATTAATTTCTCATTGTATTGTTTCTGATTAGTCCGCAAAAGCAGAAAGGACAGCCTAGATTAGTGACCAGCAATCACAGTGCTGCTTTCGAACCCACTGTGGACAGAAAGGGTCTTTTACAAAAGCATTATTCCTTGTTCTTTTAGTTAAAAAACAAACAAACAAACAAACAAACCCAAAAAATAAAAACCAAAAAAACTTGCCTGTTTTAATTTTCCTTACAGTTTCAATTGTGTGTGATAGTTTATTCTAATTCCTCTATAGTTTGCTAATTTTTACCAAGAGTTGTATGCAGTTGAAATTGTGAACTCGCCATATCTTACTGTTAGTACTAGAAAAACTTTTCAACATGGAGAACATTATCAGAACAGTCTTTTCATTTTTAAAGACAAGCTTATGTTGATAGGAAGATATGAAGTTGTTTTGTAGATGACCAAAGCAACATAATTTAATTTTTATGGATGAAGTTTTACTTGGCCACAATAGTCCCCAGATGAGTGGGAGAACCTTATCAAATGCTGAATATAAAAGCAGGTCGAGACTCTAGCAATAGGTAATAAAGACAATAATTATTTACGTGAACACTTCATTTAGGCACAAAAAGCCAAAACCAGACAACTTCAAAAGAAAAAAGCAAACCTATGCAAACTGAGGTCCCATAGTTTCTTCTGGGATGGTGCTTTCTTTATATTTTGAGCTCTGGCCTATTAATGGAGCTCAAAATTTCTTAGTGATGACCATGGTGTCTTATAAGAAGTTTCTAACTGGATACTGGTTTGGTATATATGGTACTGTTTAGTTCACAGCTCCTCTTGTTCTTAAAATTCAGCACCAACAGGACAAATGAGATATTTAAAAATACCTGACAGTTTGTTCCTTAAAGTAGATGAGTGCCTATGGTTGTTAGGTTTCTTTAATGTGTTCTTAATGTGACTATTTTAAAGAAATGGCTGGTATGCCAATGCTGCTTTCTTGCTGTAGTAAATAATGGAGCTTGGCTGGAAGAAAGAAAATGCAATTCTAGTGATTAAAATGTTTACAGTGAAATCAGGTCTGATATGCTTTGCTTCATGACCATTAAACAAAAAGTGTTTGCGTTTTAGCACTGATTCAAACTTTAAAACTCCTTGGTCTCTAGCATAAGAAGGAGAGGACTTTCTCCTACTTTAGTGTCCAGAAACAAACTATTGCCGAGCTCAAACCACCAGTGGTCTTCCCTTCACAGCCATTTTATACATGGTGCACCAGAGATGACACCTTATCTTTATGGTTTTCTATTTCAGTATGTTGGTGTTTCCTTGAATGAAAAATATTTCTTCAGATAAACACGTTTATCTTCCAATAAACATGGAATCCATTTCTTCAAAGATATTGTAAACACATCCTTGTTTACAGTGCAACAATTTTGAGTACAGACTTGTATGTGAGACTGGGGAAAACACACCCGAGCATGTAGCCAACAGCTACAAATTAATCAAGAAATGTTTAGAAGTCTCTATTTCTAATCCAGTTGATTTCAGTGTTTGCATTAGGAGAGCTGACTTGCTCTGAGGTGATTTTTGTGTCCTTACGAGACCTTGCTTCACCAATCTCCCCATGCCCCTACTCTTTATGATCAGAATGATTTCTGTCCCTAGGATTTGTGCCAAGAAAACTAAAGAGACTATCAGAAATCTTGATGGCATCAATAAGTGGAATGTCTCCAGATCAGCTTTCATGGTTTGTTTATTGCATACTGTAATTTGGTTATGAGAATGATACCAAATTTTAAATGTTAATGAAACAAACAGCCAAGCTTTGGGTTGTCTTTTTTTTTTTTTTTCTTCCCCCTCTCCAGTACCTCCCCCCCCCCTCATTTTTAGCCAGCTCTACTCAGATCTGTGGAGGAGTTGCTTGGAACCTTAACCTATCAATTCAGCTTCTTCAATTATTCATAATACAATAATCCTGCAAAGGCTGAAACAATGGGATTCCCCCTGCTTGTGGAAAACAAATCTTCCAGCTATATTTAATATTTAAAGCACTCTCAAGCTATTACTCAGTGGAACTGGCAGTGGGAAATCACCAGACACCTACCCTGGTCAATAAAATATCAGAAGCAGAATGTATATGCGCTGGTCATTATCAGTTGCTCTTTATGAAGCTATAAATTGACTCAGCCTTCAGAAGGTAGCTGCTGCCAGCAGAGCTGAGTCACATCATCCATGCATTAGTCAAAATGGGGTGGCTACTATATTTAGCTGCTTTAAAACTACTTCTTTGTATTGAGGCTTTAAGTAAAAAGGATCTCACTGAAATGTCATAGATGATTTGCTTTTTAAAGAAAGCCCGTGCCAGAATTTTAAGAGAACTACATGGGCTGTGTATCACAAAATGTTTAGGGGTAAGAGAGCTGATAGCAATTCCTTCTGCCAAGAACACTTTTCCTAATGGACTCCAAAGCCACGATGCTCTGCTCGTATGCACAGAGCCTCTATCCTCATTTTCAGCTTCTGTACTACATGTGAAAAGTATACTTGTACATGTATTATAGTCCTTGTTGGCATAGAATCTGTGTCAAAGCTGTTAAAACCGTTCTCACTAATCTTGCTTCCTTTTGAGAAGTCAGATGCTGTAAGTAATATTTACAGAATTGCTAATTGTGATTACGGTGTTAAAAGAAAAAGGAAATTCCTAACAGCAAACAAAGAGTTTAAGGGACACTGCATTATCCCTAAACATATTTTTATCTTCACTTTTGGATAATGTCTGCCTAATGCTTTTTCCAAGTCCAATAAAGAAAAAAATAAGAATGTTAAAGTAGAAAGAGCAAGGCAAGCAACAAGATAACTACAAAAGAGAAGGACAAGAAAGGACTGAATGAAACAGCCATTCATTGGGAGGAGTAAGGATTGCCAGAGTCAGAGCTTCAGAAAACTATTTGGTGTTGTGTCCTGGCCCTAAATGAATAGCACAGGGGCAGCTTCTGCTGGTGCCAGAGAAGGGCTGTCCCTTTGTTACCTGGCCTCTCGCAGGGATCTCGTGTGCGGCATTAACTGTTTCGCATTGCCGAGGTCTCAGAGACAGATTGCTGCCGTAGCCCGTGTAATGAGCCAGAGAGGATCCAGGCTCTAGTGACCTCTGAAAGCCTTAACTGATTGCTTACATTAACCATGTATTTGTTGTCTGTAGTGGAACTGGTGTGGGGAGGTGTGAGGAGAGCGGTTTTTACTGTCCTGTAAGACGGTAAAGAACCAAACCAAGATGTATTGGTCCACGATAGTATACAAAAAAATCTGAAAATTAGAATTCTGTTATCCAGCTAAGGTAAAATGGAGTTACAAACCTTTCTTTCTCTGTTTGTTGTAAAATGGCTTTTAGAAGCTTTTAGTCAGCCTCTAAGTGATGACAATGTACTTTAAGATAATGTCAGAAGCAACACGTGAAAGCATGGGTTTTGCAGGCTGATCCACCAAAAGTCTCCCAGAATAGCTGGAGATCCTAAATTAATTGTACATCCATCAAATCCCTGTACTTGCTCTGAATATTATTTTCTATGTAGTGATAGTAGTGGACTTGGTTTGGGTTTTGCTGTAAATGGTCACAAAAAAGAACCACTTTGGTGCCATAGCTGGCAGGTGGCCTATCAAAGCACGTCCGGTGGAGATAGCAGTTAATTGTCAGCACCAGACCTACCTCAGCATTCAGTCCTCTCATCACCGCCACCATGGAGGGGCAAGCATGGGAACAGCCATTGCAAAGGACAGCGAGGACATGGGACATACTCTCTGACATTTTTTTATTTAATGAGTGACTGGCAATACCGAGCGATGGTGAAAGCAAGTTCTGTCTTTACATCCTGCCAGGGGAGGGATTGTATGGCAAGAAAAGTAGAATTTTGTTAAGTAAAGGTGAATGTCTGAAGTCAGCAGCAGGGAAGGCCAGCTTTAAATCTCTCTTTGCTGGGCTATAAATCCTAGTTCTCCTCCTATCTGGGTTGAACAGTGTTACAGAAATAGCTTTTTCAGACAGGTGTGGGTTTTTCTTCAGGCGTGAAAGCTGTAAAATTCAGAAGGCCAAAGAAAAGATATTTGAACTCCTCATCCAAAAAGTATATTACTAAAGTCTGTGATATTGGCAAAGTGCTACTGACTCTCCTCACTTCCAAATCAGCAGGGTAAGCTGAAAAAACTGCTCCATAAAATAAAATCAATATAAGAAAAAAAAAAAAAAAAAAAAAAAGAACTATTTCCTGAAATTTGATGATTCTTTTTGACATGGTTAGCCAGTAGTCAAGCAACACTTTCTCATATCCAGCAAATGATACAGGTGTGGTGGACCTTTACCTCTCAAGATCCTCAGATAACAAATTAACCCAAAACTTGTTTGCATGGCAAAGGCCTCATACTAGTGTCATCATCCAGGTGAGAATCTAAGAAGAAAGGCCTTGGAAAACATGATGATAACATACTGGAAGATAAGAACAAGGGCAACAATAGCTAAAGATGATCTTCCTATGTCATCTAATTCAGGTGACACTAGTCATTTGTACTGATCATCTCATATTAGCAGCCTTAGGCCCATCCTAACAACACATTATGGGAGTTCCATCATTGAGAGCCATTTGCTACCTGGTGGAATTCAGATATCAGGGTCAAGAAAGAACATGAGATACCTTATCCCCAACTTTTTTTTTTTTTTTTAAAAGAAACTATAAAGACCAACCAGGGAAGCCTTATCTTTCAGCAGAAGCTGCTATGACTGATAGCTGGTGTCAAAGATGACTTTGGCACTCTCACAGATATCAAGACTTCAGTTGTCATTAACTCTTGCTGGTATTGTTCAATAGAGTTCTGCAAACAGATGAAAGCGAATGAGGGCAGCTGCATCAAAGATGATATAATGTTCAGGAAATTCTGAACTAGTCGATTAACAAGAGGAAAGAAAGCTAGATAATCCTAGATCAAAAGTAACAAATTGAGACTTCTAGATATAATTAGCTAAGTTGTGTTGGGATTTCTTTAACAACTGCCATGGCATCTTCTTATATCATCAGAAAATTGCCTCCTTTTGACTCCTTTTAATATGCTTTTTCTTCTCTAGACTTACTAATTAACAGCAAAAATGCAAAGGAAGTGGAGGACGAAGACTGGTTTGCATTCAGTAGTAGAAAAATAAGTAAAATTGTCATGTATGCATTCAGCAACATAGATTTAATTCTGTTTTAAATACTAGTTTAACTTCTGGACAAGGCTTTACTGTTTCTTTTTTGGATGTGAAATTATATCAGCAAAACAGGTTTTACGGTTTTCTTTGCTCATCGTCCAGTACTTACCAACTAGAAGTTTACATAGATTTCAAGGAAATCATGGGCATTGTATAACTCCTGCCCTTTCATGGTCTTTATTTTATAAAATACGTCTTTAATCCTAGCGGTTGTAGACAAAACCTTGGAGACACAGTTGAAGCATAAGCATATGCAGCCTTGCCACCTAACATTGCAGCCAGCCTTCAGGCGGGGAGCAGCACCCACAACTGAGGTCACTTTGTGTGGACCTCAGAGAAAGTTTTTTTAGGTGATCCTTTATACAGCAAAGTCAGCAAATAGAGGATACTTGACAGATTTCTTGGCTGTGAACAACCATGAGCACCACCACCACCACCTTACCTTTCCATGTTACTAGATAGAAGACAGAGACTTTGCTTTTGACTTTTCCTAGTTGGAGACCCTGCCAGAAGTCTTGCCTCAGGGAAAGCTGAAAGCTGAAGTGGTGAGGCCCCCAGCAGTGCCTCTTTGAATCGAAATTCCTTTTTGCAATTCCTAAGCACAGCTGGAGCTCAGCCCCTCTGCACTCTTTTGGGATCTTCCATTCAGTGCCTCTCTGTCCATTGCCTAAGACTAAGAAATTTGTGGTATAAAAGGTTTGGAGCCCACTTACTACCAGTGTCTGTAGACACAATGTGATTTAGTTTGGCATAATAAAATATGGTTTGAGTATTCACATGGGTATTTGTAGGAAGGTGTTACTAAGCCTACCAATTGCTTACCAGCTGAACCAGAAGGCTAGAAAGTTATCTTGAATGCTTCCCTCATGCTAACATCTGAAGAGAGTGCAGAGTAGCATTTCATACAATGAGGATTATTGATGACATTGATGAAATGAATTATTTGGTTTCCAGGAGTCTCCAACTGTGCTTGAAATCATAGAATCATAGAAAGGTCTGGGTTGGAAGGGACCCCAAGGATCATAGAGTTCCAACCCCCCCGCCACAGGCATCAAGTATGTTAATAAAGAAAGGAAGCTAATTTACAGACCAGTGAGTATAATCTTGTCTAGAAAGCCCAAGCAAGCTAAGCAATGTAAGAGAACACATGGGGCATCCACCACCTCTCTGGGCAGCCTGTTCCAGCACCTCACCACTCTCTCTGTAAAAAACTTCCCCCTAATATCTAATTTAAACCTTCCCTCCTGATCAAATGTCCCTGATCAGTGCAGCCTACAATCTTCTGAAATCACAAATGTATCATCCCATAATAGGTCTCTTTAATCTTTCTGCATGAACAGTTTTACATAGAAAATGTGATTCCACCTCAACTACCCCTGTCTCAGGCTAAGCTCTATGGAGCCAAGGATTTAGGCTACTATACTCTATTGTAGTACTATGGCTTGTTTTATATACCTCATTCTCTTAATATATTTTTCTGCAACAAATGAGAAATGCTGAAGCCTCAGGATTCTGAGCTAGAACTGTTTGTTTGTTGTTTTTTTTTTTTTTTTTTTAAGGTCATCTAAAGACCCATTAATAAACCCCCTTCATTTTTCAGCAACAGTACCATGAGCAGTCTCCATGGAAACCTCGTGCAGGAGTAGGAAGTGTTCATTTTACAATTAAATTATAGGAGGTAGTTAAATTTTTGATCAAACACACATTAGAGCATGGAGAGTTCCCAGCCAAGTGCCTCAAACTGTTAAAATTAGGAGAAGTACTGCAGGATCCATGCAGTGCCGTCTGGAATAATGTGTGGAGAGAGAGGGGGAATCTACAGAAAGTGAAAGAGCATCTGCAATTTCCACCAGTGAAAAATTCCAGTTTTTGGTTCCCATATGGCAAGAACTGAGCAATGGCTGGATTTGGCTCATGCTTACAGACCGACCTCAGGTGCACTCTTTGTCTCTTTAGCCATCAGGGTAAACGTAGGATGTGATGACTGCAGTTTTACAATTATCTGGGCATTAGGTAGATAATGCTATAAATAAGTCCTCATCCTGAGGGTCTGCCTACACTCTGGTTACTGCTATACCATCTTTACTAACACAGCTCATATGGATTTGGCTGTATTGTTTACAATTAACTTTTCTGCCCTATTAAACTGTCTTTATCTCAGCCCATGAGTTTTACTTTATTTTTTTCCCCTGATTTGCTCCCCCATCCCACTGCAGGGAGAGGGTGGTGTGAGTGAACAGCTGTCTGGTGTTTAGCTGCCTGACAGGTTAAATCACGACATACAGTTAATGATTTTAAGTTGAAATCAGGCCTCTGTGACTTCAGTATATACATGCCCTAGTAAAATTTTGGGGGAGAAAGTGTCAAGCAGCAAGAGAAAGCTGTAAGAAGCTGGGCTGAAGGGAAGAGGCTCAGCAATGGGAAAAAGCAATCAGTGGAAGGACACTGTAGATATGTTGCTAAAAAGGAGCATGTGTAAAGGCTCCTGGCCTAAGGTAGAAAAGGTCCAGATAGCAGAAGGGACCAAGTGTGAGGTTCCTTAAATTGGGGAAGAAGCAAGTGGAGGATGATCGTTCAAGTGTAGAGAGTCTGGCCGAAGCAGTGGGAAGGACTGGTGGAGGTGGTGACATACTGATGAACGTATAAGAACTGAAGGCAAGATCCTGTTGGAGCAGAAGGTGCAAGATCTGATGACAGGTTTACAGAGGTATTGTCAGAAGTGTGTGCATGCACCCACAGCAGGTAACAAGGAAGCTTCCGATGTTTACTTTCCAAGAAGGAGCCTGCGTTCTGATTAGTGCTTGGATCAGTGTATCCTTGGGACTCTGACTTCCCCAGTTAGTAATTCAACAGAAAACTCGAATCACTATCTAAGCCAATGCTAGAAAGTTGGCATATTTATGATTTTTTTTTTTTTTAAAAAAAAAAAAAGGCAGCATAAGAAATATGGAATTACTGTTACTCAATCTGTTACTTGATTTGGAATCCCTAATTCCAGATACAGTAGGACGGCTTTACTTATCTGGAACTTTTAAAGGTTTTAATGATAACAGATTGCAAGGGATGAGCTGCTGATCTTCAGAAATCATGAGTCTGACTTGCCACCTCCCAAACCATGTGAAAAAAAAACAAAAACAAAAACAAAAAAACAAAAAACACAGCTGTTTTTCTTTTCCTCTACTTTCTCGGACTTTATGGTCATGTTTTTCAGATATTTTCTGAAGCCATGAACACTCAATTTTATGTTTCTATAAAACAGAATTCAAGAATTTTTGAGATACTAGACTGTTTAAAGGAAACACTATCATAAGACTCAAGACAACTATGGAATCTTAAGGCACGGAAGTTCAAGTCCACAATTAAAAGGGTTAAGAACCTGATTTTTTTTTCTGGCAGAGCCTTACTCAACCTGACTTAAAGTCAACTTGTTTCTCCAGTAGTGCAAACTCTTTGTATATATTTGTCTCTACAACATGATGGTCTGAAAGGAAATTGGACTGACTACTGTTTTATGCACTTTGCTACATACTAGTGGGTCCACAGCTGTGAAGCAGAGAGGAGAGTTCCACTTAGTTTTGGGGTTATAATGAGCTGTGATTGTGCTGAGTCCAGCTACCTGGAATACCAGAAATAAGTCATAATTTTGTCTCCAGAGACTCTACAGCACCTTTATTGTGTGCTCTCTTTCTCCACTGTAAACTGCAGCACTACCATTTTTTGGTATGAAATGCAAGCTTTTGCCTTTGCCGTGTGGCTAGGTATCGCTAACTGCTTTGTAAAATGACCTCCCAGCAGTCCTGCGTAAGTGAGATAAGAATCCTGTGGAATATGTGGACGGTCATTAAGATTGCATCTCAGCTGTTTTTCTAATGTGGACTAACGAGCGTAAGAGTCATGGTTTCCTACCAATTCACTGGGCATCAAATGCAGAGGTTTTAAATCCACATCTATTTGCAAGTAGAAAATCAAGTTCAATTCACTTACAAAACCACTTGGAACTTTTAGACAAAGTACTCCCAGTCATTGAAACTGCTCTAGAAAACAAACTCTTTTGAAGATACAGAGATGCAGGCTTCGGACTCAGGCATTTTGAATACATGAAGCCATCAACCCAGTAGGTTTGCACCAGCACAGAGAGATTACTCTGCTCAGTGCGGAGCTGGCTGTAAGGATGGGACCAGGTCATACTCCAGGGCTCTGCAAAATGCTCTGTTGGGCTCAGGAAGGAGCCATGCAATTTGGGGAGCGGGAAAGCCCATTCAGGGTTGTCATCCTTTTCACGTTCCAGGTGCTGCTTCAGAGGAACCTACTTTCTAGGTTAAGCTATGATTGTTCCAGGGCAGATCTTCAGAGATACCCCTTTCCATCTGGATTTTCTTTTCTTTTTCTTCTCTTGATTTTTGGAATTGTGGATGGAAGGGAAATGGAATGGATTGTGACCCTTCCTTAGTCTTTGCAGCTGTATAGAAAACATACTGTGAGGAAATTACTTTGTAAACCACAGCATTTTGGAAAAAAGCACATTTGCTTTAATAGCAAGACATTGTGATCCCCCAAGACTATGTGTTAGTAGCTGTTAGGGGACACTGAACAAACATTTACTGCAGTCTGAAATGAATAAGGCAGGATTTATGGTAAACAAACACCCATTTTCTCTCATTAAGAGAAAGAAATTGTTCAGTAATCAAGACTCTGGCTTAAGAAATATATCATATTGCTACTATACTGGAAAGGCATCTCAGGGAGGACAAGAAAAACAGGACAGAGGCAAAAGATCAGTTTTATCATTTTCCTTGCTCATTCTGAAAATAAGATAAAGAAAAAAAAAAATCTGGGTATGTAAGAGAAAATCAGTGTATGGATTTACTGACTGCAGAAGGGAAGAAGCATTGGTTTTGCTTTGTAGAGGGGTTAAACTTCCCCACCTGAGGCTGGGAGTGCGGGGCCCCGGTCCTGGGGGGTTTCACGCCACGCTGCAGCCCCTGGAGTGGGGAACTGCCGAGGTCACCTGGAAGGACTTCAGGTAAACCTAAAGGCTGAGCAGGGACGAGTCTTACCATTTTTTGGTTGCATCGATGGGTATGTGAGGTAACTAAATAAGACTGAGCTTCCCCAGGTGTGTTTCCAGTTAGCAAAAGCTCTCTGATTTTTGTTACAGCTCGCACATTTGATTGACAGATTAGAAGCATCAGATCACTGTCAGATACTCATAAATCATTTGATTTGGTGCTGTGAAATGCCTGATGGGTACAGAGTTTCAGCAACATTTTGCGGCGAGGGCAAGTTGATGGTTGAAACCGGAACAGATGACTATCCAGTGCACACATTTTTTGGGTGAAGAGCAAAATGTAAATAGTTCCAATGAGAATCTGAAGCTGAAACAGACCTATTCCTGCAGAGTATGGAATTGTACTTTTTACAGTATTTAATTACCCGTGAACACATCGGTCAGGGTTTGAATTTTTGTTTGATTTCTATAGCTCACTTCTAAAACCCTATTGATAATAACTTTTCATTCCATTCCACGTAAGTTATGAGAATAAGAGGATGAAATGGGTAGAGTTTTATTATTATTATTTGCCTAGAATGAAAGCACAAATCTTTCCTAAAGCCTGTTTGCATTGTAAAAAGTACATTAACTGGTAAAAATGTATAGATCTTTAAAAATTTCTATTATCTGCAGGAATCATCACCTTCCACGACAGTAAATCTGGACAGCAGCAATTTTGTAAGATAGTCAGAGTTTTCTTCCTTAATCTATAGTGATAAGGACTTAATTTAAACTAAGAGGAGGAAAAATGCTGAAGGGATCACATGCTGATTTAAATGTGCGTGGTGCACTGAATAGAAACATCTGCCTTTGATAGCAGATTTCTTCTTGATCTTCTATGAGATTCCTCTGATATATTTCAAAACTTCTCTAATAAATGTCCATGATAGCTACTGCTGAGCAGGAATAAATTGAAAAAGTTCCTCCAATCCTTTCGTAAAAAACGAAGCATTAAACAATGAGGGGGAAAGAAGATTTAATATTATGAACTAATAAAATAACTTCACAAGACTCACTCAAAACAGCAAAATATTTCTTTTAGCACCAACAGCTTGCCTTAATATTCTGACAATGGCTGAAAATGGAGTTTCTGCACATAATACCCTGGAGTTCGACCTCAGGAACAGTAACTGAGTAACTGAATAGGTAGGGTAGTCAGCAGAAAGGCATGTAAAGGGTTACAGAGAGGGGTTAAAGATGTCTCTGGTCACATTACCTGGACTATTTAGTCTGGATATTGCATATTTCCTGAAACTTTTTTATGTGGGATTTCTTCTCTAGACTGATTTTCACTTGTGGTGAAGAGTTTGAGATGATTTTAATTAGTAACTTGAAATCAAATGCATGGTTCTAGCTACCCAGGGCTTTGGGAACTTGTGTTTGTGAAAACCTGCTTCTTAGGCCCATAAACAGTTATAATTAATTTCTAGTGGTTTTTCATTGGTGGAAGGGATAAAAGTTCTTCAAAATATAACCTATAGAGACACTTTAAAAACTTTCCCATGTATATGCAGATATTTGTGTAATGGGGTCTACCTGGAAGGTCTCCTTAGGAGAAAGATGTGGTTCTCAAGAGTGTGATTGATGTCAAGTGCTTCTCACAAAGTCTCCATGGGGGTGGCAGCTACTCCCTTTCATGGTTGTCCTGTGGAGGACCTAAAAGTCCTTCAAGCTTGGTTAAATAAAAAGAGACATTGGACATTGCAAGCAAACAACTTTGAGAAATTAGTGGCCTCCCACAAGTCACAATTGTCCGTGATGGATATCTTTAAAATTCCATTTTTCGTAGAAATTGAACAAATTACTTGTCTGGTGCCAATTTACTACCAAGTGGGAAGAACAAGCTTCACAAAGAATAGTTTATTGAATACCAAAAAAATTACATAGTAGCCTAAGAATTCATAGTCATTGTAAGAACTGTCTAGATAAAGTGTTATTTTTCTTCTGTTTGCATTAGTACAGTCTCTATACCAGATGTCACTGTGCAATTGCTGACAATCTCCACCTCCATAAAGGGACTGTAGAGGCTGTTTAAGTTTTCCTGGGTTTGGGGGGAACATATATAATGCTCCTGTAGTTTAATTTAAACCTTTCTTCTGGCTGTTGGAAATCCAGCAGTGAATAATTGGATTTGATCTTGCTGAGCTGAAAAACAGTTATCACATAAAGTAAGATGATAAAAAAATCTTAATCTTGTTCAGAGAGGGAATGGATGTGTGACTGTGTGCATGAGGTTACCCTCCAGCCTGGCAGGTCCCTCTGCCAGAAGGGAAAGGAGAAATGTTAGGGTGAGAACGATCCTCTTTCCATGGCTGTTTGGTCATTATTTCTTGAAAAAGTGCTGGCTGCTCAACTGAACTGAGACAAGTTGACAAAAAAGGAAATTAGGAAAGGATGAGTTGGGGTCCTTCAGTTGAGGTTGTATGAGAAATTGTATGCTTACCTGCCAGGCTGACCCGTTCTGCTGCTGCTGTTCTCATGAGTCCTCTCACAAGTGTCCAAGTCTGCAAAGCAACCTCGGGGAACATCCTTTCTGAAACAGGAAAGTTTTCTGTCTGGCACTTGCTGCATAGGAATTAAATGTGTCTCCTAGACAACAGACTAGATGGCACAGTGCCAAAA
>JMFS01116073.1:0-20614 GCA_000699545.1 Podiceps cristatus
TGAACAGAAAGCGAACCAAACAAGAAACCAGAACCTTAGAGTGATGTCTGACCCTCACACCGGGCATGATGCCTATGGTACGGAATACTCTCTTTGGCCAGTTTAGATTAACTATTCTGGCCGTGCCCCTCCCAAGTGTTTGCACCTGCACATCAGCAAAGCTTGGGAAACTGCAAAATGTCCTTGATCGTTTGGCAACAATGAACAACAGCAGCGTGCTGTCACCATGTTTCACATACTAAATCCAAAACACAGGAGCTGCTGAAGGCAAAACTAACTCCATCCTGGCTGAAACCAGGACACAAGGGAAGAGGAATTCTAACACTGACTTCCACACTGCATTAATTGGATCTGTAAACAGGTGTATGTAGCATGTTCTCTGAAGTATATAGTGCAGCTTTTCATTGTTGGGTTTGATTTCATCCACTTCAACTGCAAACCATTGAACATTTCAGCATCAAAAAAAGGAACAGAGGGCACCATGCTGCGTGCAAGCTTTCCATGTTTAGTAGACATGACCTGCTGTCCATCGCTAAGTTTCATCAAGATATTAAATAAAAGTCAGCCAAGCATGAACTTTTCTGTTCCAAGGATCCCTGTTAGTGCAATGCAAGGTACCTCAGAGAGATACATGAAATTTAGCTCCCTAGAGGAGGTAGGAAACAGTTCTATGCCAGTAAATCACATGTATACACATAAAAGGTGCTGTTACTAATACCATTATTATTACAAAAGACTGTGGGTATGGTTATGGTGCCTTGTGAATTCCATAAGCATGATCCACCTTATAAGTAGTCTCCAGTGGGTCTAAAGCCATTTACCTCTGATAGAGGTAACCCAAGCAAACTGCATTTGGAAACAGCTGTTTTAAGTGAAGTCTCATGGAAAACAGAGGTATTTTACTTGCATTTTTATTAAACTATTTTGGAGGAAAATGAAGAAAAGGGAAGAAAAAAATAACAACAAACTTCTGAGTAATATCAAAATCCTCAATTTAAGTTTGTGTTCTTTTCCTAACACTGATTCATAATTCCTGTAAATTCTCAATGTCCATACTCTTTGATTGTCTATTCTTTAGCTTCCTTGTTCTTACTCTTCACTTCCTCAGCTTTGAATCTTCCACTCTAACTCAGTGATTTACAGTGGTAATTGAAAACTGAGCATTAATCTCACAATTTTGTAAGGGCTGTTTTAATGTCATAAGATTTTCCTGCATTCTCAAAACAGGAGATGTTTATTGCAGTTAAGATCATGTCTGGTAAGCTTCTATATAACCAATAACATAAGCAAATTAGCTTCTAAACAACACTTTTATTGTTATTAATATTCTGTTCCAATTGTAAGGACCCTTACTAGGCTTTTCTTTTCCAAGTTGTTGGAAATCCCTTAAAAACTTATTGGAAAAACTATGAAAACCTAGTGGAGTTGGAGTCATCACAGGATGCATCTTACAGCATTAAATCCCACAAAGAAATCCTTGAACTCTTAAAAGACATAAAATGGTATTAAAAACTACAGTGGTTAAAGACAACTAAGAATAATTGCATATAAATGTCCAAGAAGTAATCTTGTTTTAAAGAATATTCTTTAAAGACTTAATTACTGAAGAAATGTCTTCTACAACTGTTCTGATAAAACTGAGCATATCTGTGCGCAACAGAATTGTTAATTCTGACACAGCTCTATCAAAGTAGCTGAACAAGCCAAAGGAATAGGCTCTGACCCAGAGAAAACAAAGTATTCATTAGCATTCTCACTTGTCTGCTTTTGTGGGTGGGAAAATCACTTGTTTCCAGATTGACTCTGAGTAGTGTTTTGAAGAAAAATAGGTTTTGTATCCTAATAAGTATTAGGATGTTTTATAACTTAGTCTGAAACAATCCATCAGATATCTATGATTAATTTTCCCTACTCCCAGTGTTATGAAATAACTTTTGAATGTAGTTCATGCTTTGAATAGAAAAAGATGATAAATTATTACAACTATAACAAGACAATTCTTTATCTCTCATATCATAAAACATATAATTTTAAGATATTGTCAAGAAAAAAAATTAATATCTCAGAATATAAGCAGGGATTAAAAACTTAACTTTCTAAGGCATATGCCTTTACATCTGCACATATTGAAAACAAACAAACAAAAATCCTCAGTGGTATTTTGTTAGTAAGCAAAAAAATCCCTATAAATGAAATTGAAGCTATCTAGTTTAAAGTCACTTTCCAAATGCATAACATGGAAAAAGTTGTTAGAAATGTGGTATAAACTCTAGAAAATAAACTTGTAAAGATTTTTATTTAAATAATGAAGCTTCTCTATACGCTTAAGTGACCTCTGCTGTTTAGATCGACATGTTTTATCACTTTGTCTGACCTAATTTTTATTCAGTAAAGTTCTCTTCAGAATGGATAAAGAAATCTGTCTTCAGTTGCCTTTTACAACTTCCTTTTGAAATTGAAAGGAGCCCGGATGATGTGATCTATAATCTGATCTGATAAATGGCAGGGGGGGTGGGGGGTGTGGGCAGAGGCAGTGGGCAGGGAAGAAACAACCACCTCCACAGTTCTTTGAAGCCCTCGGTGCTATTTGGGACTATGTGAGCATCTTAAATTTTGTCTGTACCCAGTAAGATCTTACAGAGGCTCTCACAAAGAGGTTAATTTGGCTTTTTTAAATAAACAGATAGAATAGTAGAATGCTAATGTTAGTAATGGCTGGGAAAGGAACTTCACCCTTAAGAACCTGACATGCTATAATGGTCTTTGGTCTGAATAGTGTACTCTAAGCTTATTTAAAGCTTACTTGCAAATGTTTGTTTCATATATCTTAATTTGATTAACAAACACCCTAGATGAAAATGAGCAGCTGAATGAAATGTTTTTAGCTTTCTTCTTTAACTTAGAGCTGGCTTTACTGCTTGCAAATTTTAAAAAGACTTTTAAAACCCATGATGAAGACATGCTCAAAGGCAGATCTAACCTTATGGTTGATGTGTGTCTTGGATATTATTCCCATCAATTTCTGGAGTCTTTCCTCTTTCTGGAAAGTTCAGAGCAAATCCATGAAAGAGATTCTTCGGTGTTACGTCAAAGGGCTGTCTGTCAGTGTAAGGCAGTGCATGTTTGTACTGGCTGAGCTGCGTATCCTGTGATAACATGCTGACAATTCTGCTTGGGTAGAGTCTTTTGAGAGTCTCTGTTGTTGACTGACAACTGGTTGTGTCACAAATGAGCTGGGCAGCTACCTGCTTAGCCTACTTGTCCCCAGTAACAGGGCTATGACACTTTTAGCACCGCTATTCATTTCAATGAGGGGTAAAAAGTGTTTATCACATTAAACAGTGCTTTCTGTGGAAACAGAGGAGGAAGACACATGCACTTGGTTATTCTTTGCTTTAGCTGTGGAACTGCTGGGAAAAAAAAAAATCAGAAACCATTTTAATGTGACTAAGAGCAAATCTCAATATGTCTGAAGAACAAGATGCCTAGGTTTTTCATAAATCACACAAAGTGTTCATTTGTATCTTTAGCCATAACCATTAAAAAGATAGTGTTTCAGTATGCTGAACTAATATTAACTAAAACTCTCTTCTTCTGAAGCAATTACGTGTTTCAAGTTTGAGAACAGTTTACTATTGTTCTAAAAAAATCTAGGAGATGACTATTAGACCAGACCTTTAACTGATGTGAATTCAGTTGTATGAATTAATATCGCCTTAGTTTAAATACATTCTGAATTTGATATGAATTGAATTTACTATTCACATTATTATTGTCTGTCTTTCCTAACAACCATACAGATCATCATCCAGAAAATAAAAGTATTTTGTGATAGATTAACAATCTCCACATAGAATCAATGCTATTAGATTAGAACTCAGATGAGTTGGCTACATGCTTAGTCCAGAAATTTACACTAGGTTTTGTAAACCTGTTTCTAAATTGGTTAACCTGAAAAGATCTAAAAACTTGCCAGTTCACACTTATTGTAATTACCTCAAAAATAGATTTTTTTCTCTTTTTTCATTGATCATATATTAATAAAATTATATCCAGCCAAGCAAAGTGTTGTTACAAAAGCCACAGCTAGCTAGTTAAATTATGTTGAGCTTGTCTTGGCTTCTGCTTAATATTTAGTTTTGTTTGAGATTGTATGAGAAAGTTGTTTGTTTCACACACACTCCCCTCTCTCCCCTGCATGATCTGATTATACAACTTATTTTTTCATGTGTAGTGGCTGAGAAATTAGTATCAAATCTACAAACTCAAAAGTATAAAAACTATGGTTGATATATTATGATGTTTTGTAATAAAAAAAACCCCAACATTCTTGAGGAAATTAAGTTACTGTAAATTATATTTAAAGCAGTACTTCAGAGCTTCTTTTGGCCTTATGGGTAGTAAATGGCAACATCTATATGTCTGAATATTTACATTACCTATATTTAACTATAAGGATTTGAATACAACTTTAAAGATGCAAAGAAACATCAGCTTGTCTGTGTAAAAAATCTTGGAAGATATTGCAATGATATCTAATGACTTGTGTTAACCAGTAGACCTAAATCACAATGAGTATATAATGCTTGTTCTCATCTTGAAGAAATAGTATCCAAACTGCTTATAGTTCATTCAAAGTGGCAGCCAGAAAACAAAAAAAGAGTACAATTTGATTAGTCTTTAAATTTATTGTAATCTGTGACTACCTTCCAAGTTGTCTTTTTTATGGATGTATACAGGATGTATATAACCTGTATGATATTATATAAAACATATTAATGTGTTTTAAAAAAATAGAAACAGTAAACTGGATTTTAATTTAAAATGGATATTTAAACATAGAGAGAAAATATTAAAAGGCAAAACAGTACATAGGACCACAGAGAACTGGACTGAGTTCTCTTCTGGTACATCCTTTTACAAAGAGAATCACAGCATTTCATTTTGAGCAAAAGCCTCTAAGACCCTTGGCAACAATAATATAAAGATATGCTATGAAAGAATTCTTGTTCTTAGTTACTGCTTTTAATTGTTGACACCTTATGTCTTACTGTAACTTAAAAAAACCAAAATCTCTTTACCTAGGAGTGTTTTTACTCTTTTAATGCGGAAAGAAAAAAATAGTCATTTGTTAAAAGCATTTAACCATCCTGGTTTGATTAATTATGTGGTCAAAATCTCCTATTGCCATAGGAAGTTTCCACTTTATTTTACAGAAGCAATTCACACATTGAGAGAAATACATGGTAACTCATGGTTATAGGAATCACAATAAGAGGTGGTAATTTCAATAAAAGCATCAGACCAAATACAAGGTTTTGTGGAACTTTAGTGACTTGCAGGAAACATTTAATTCTCTGTAATTTTTGCTGTTGCAGATGTACCTTTTCTGGATTGTTTCCACCTGTGTTTGGAATTGAGCTTCAGCCTGGGAAGTATCTGGGAATGCTTGGTTATCTTGTTTGTTACTTTCTTCACACATGTTGCTCTCCATATTCACGGTTTCTGTTGGCAGAACATGTTTATAGGGATAAAGCCAAGGTTTATAGACATTCTTCTTTTTCCTTGTGCCTTTACACATTGCTATATCACAACCCACCCCATAGTGGAAATAAGACACTTAGTTTACCTCTAATTCAATTAGCTTAGAAAATGATGAAGAGGGATAGAAGAAAATTTTCTGGCCTCATATCTCAATAAGAAGCCAAGTGCATCCCTGAAAGTAATAATTATTAGTCATACACCATAGATCTTTTCTCAGAAAGGTATTTCTCTTTCTAAGTAGGAAAAAGTGGTAATCATAGAATAATCCAGGCTGGAAGGAACTTCTACAGGCCATCTACTCCAACCCCCCTGCCATGAGCAGAGCCATCTGATCAGGTTGCTCTCAGCCATATCCAACTTGGCCTTGAATGTATCCAGGGATGGGGCTTCTACTACTTCTCTGGGCAACCTGTTCCAGTGCCTCACCACCTGCATTGTAAAGGGTTTCTTCTTTATATCTAGTCTATATCTCCCCTCTTTCAGTTTAAAACCATTCCACCTTGTCCTTGCACTACAGGCTCTGCTAAAAAGTTTTTTCCCCACCTTTCTTATAGGCCCCTTTTAAGTACTGGAAGGCGCAGCAAGGTGTCCCTGGAGCCTTCTCTTCTCCATGCTGAAGAACCCCAGCTCTTTCAGCATTTCCTCACAGGAGAGGTGCTCCAGCCCTCGGATCATTTTTGTGTCCCTCCTCTGGACCCGTTCCAACAGGTCCGTGTCTTGCCTGTGCTGCGGGTTCCAGAGCAGACGCAGCACTGCAGGTGGGGTCTCACCAGAGCAGAGCAGAGGGGCAGAATCCCCTCCCTTGACCTGCTGGCCACGCTTCTCTTGATATAGCCCAGGATACAGTTGGCCTTCTGGGCTGCAAGCCCACATTGCTGGGTCATGTCCAACTTCTCATTCACCACTATCCCCAAGTCCCTCTTGGCAGGGCTGCTCTCAATCCTTTCATCCCCCAGCCTATATTGATACCGGGAGCTACTTCAACCCAGGTGCAGGACCTTGCATTTGTCCTTGTTGAACCTCATGAGGTTCACCTGGGCCCACCGATCGAGCCTGTTCAGGTCCCTTTGGATAGCATCCTGTCCCTCAGGCCTGTCCACTGCACTGCTCAGGTTGGTGTCATCCATAAACTTGCTGAGGGTGCACTCGATCCCAGTGTCTCTGTCATTGATGAAGATGTTAAAGAATATTGGTCCCAATACAGACCTTGAGGGACACCACTTGTCACTGATCTCCATCTGGATATTGAGCCACTGACCACAGCCCTCTGGTAGGGTCATCCAACCAATTCCTCACCCACTGAACAGTTCAACCATCAAATCCATAGCTCTCCAATTTAGAGAGAAGGATGTTGTGGGGGACTGTGTTAAAGGCTTTGCAGAAGTCCAAACAGATGACATCAGTAGCTCTTCCCTTGTCCACTGATTTAGTTGCTTCATCATAAAAGGCCACAAGGTTGGTCAGGCAGGACTTGGCCTTAGTGAAGCTGTGCTGGCTGTCTCCAGTCACCCCCCCGCCTTTCCTCCATGTGCCTTAACTTCTAGAAGTATCTGTTGCATGACCTTCCCAGTCACAGAGGTGAGGCTGACAGGTCCGTAGTCGCCAGGGTCCTCCTTCTTACCCTTTTTAAAAATGGGGGCAATATCTCATACAGATTTATCTTGCAGATCTGAACAAACAATCTGGCTACCCCTCAACTTGAGGAAAAAAGTAAATTATGTGAAATATAATGTAACAGTCCCTATTTTAAGAGTAGTCTGTATTGTACTACTTATCTGGATTTAACTTTTCTTAAGATTTAGCTCATACTTAACTAAATAAATCTCTGGATTTGCATATATCCAGTGTCTGTTTTGCTAGTTTCTGCTTGATTCCAAAGTAGCCAAGTATTAAATTATTCCAAGCTTTACATACTTGTCGCTTGAATCTGAAAATTAGTTTATCTGGTGTGTGAGGAGTAGATGTTCTTTTGAGCATCTCTTGGTTTCTGCCAACTTACTTTAAGAACAAATATCTTCTTTGCATATCAGGAGTAGAAATTACTCTTCTGTCTCTTGGAAACAAGAAGCATAGAGACTTGCAATAGTAGAAATGGGAAAGTTACCAGTTGAATTTGATGTTAATATGCATTCAGGTTTCATATCTCAAGATATTTTAAAACTGCATTTCTTTCTAGAATATGTGCATTTGATGCATGGATGAGACCATGTAGACCCTGATATCTATTACAGAAACACTACAAACATAATCCCATAAACCGATCAAATTCTTAACAACCTAGAGACCTTCGAGAGTGGTTTGTAGCACTCTTAAAGATGTCAGCATAAACTGTTGTATGCTTTGTGGCTTTTTATTTGTTTGTTTTTGTTTTATTTTTTAGTTTTGGAATGGAAGCAAGAAAATTCCAAGAAAACACATTACTCCCCTGAAACATAAGCTACATTGGCAGGTTTTTTGAAGCAGATAGTCTGGATTTACTTTTTAATCATTATAGTGAAAATGGATTAAATGAGAATATAGTTAAGAGAAAATCTTTTCCATATGTCACTGAATTCTTAAGGAGACAAAAAATGTTTTTTTTTTTCTGTAACTCTGTGAGGGAATTCTGATGCTAATATGTATAATTGAACATAAATATTTTATTATTATAAATATCTAAATAGTAAATAATTATTTAAATATGCAAAATTGAAAACAAAATACTTTTTTCACGTAATATTTTTTTTTAAAGTTCAAGAATGAAGTTCATTAGAACAAAGTTCCAGAGCATGAATATGTTCATACAGAAAACAGTAAATCAAGATATTCCTACATTCTTCCTATTAAGTTATTTACATTATAAAATTACTTGATTTCTAACAAGAAATAAGCTGGAAGAGCCACAGAAGTAAAAAAAATGTGGACATACTGTACGACTCTTGACAACAATGCAAAATTGCTTCTTCTAAGGCAGTTCAGGGTTGTCACAAAATGGGTTTATTTCTTATGGCACTTCTCTGCTCACATGGTGGTTTGTGAACCATTTGGCTAAAAGTTATGTATTCAGAGATTCAAAATTCATGATCTTGATTTCTTCTTGTTTCCTGGTTGTTACAGCAATGTTATTAAAACTGGGAGAAAGTCATGCGCAGTTGCTCAGAAATTGCACTTTTCAGTGAATCATGGAATGGCTGAGGTTAGAGGGACCTCTAGGGATCATCTAATCCAGCCCCCTTGCTCAGAGCCGGTTACTCAGGACTTCTGTATAGCATGTCTTTGTTTCAAAATAATTGGTGTCAGATTAGAGATTTTAATTTCTCTACAATGGGCAGGGCCACTTCCACTTGGAATTGTCAATCTTATTTCAGAGGGTTGGAGCAGGTTATGGGGAAGGTTAGGAAATGAGGATAAACTGGCACTGGGCTTTTGGGGGTATTTTTCGCCTTCTTTCTCACTGTCATATTACTACCTTGTATATCATCTAGCAGTGGTCAACTCAGAAGTAGGATCTGATTCCACTTTTGCACTGATTCAACTATCAAGTGCTTACTTACATTTGGTACTACTCCTTTTACTGCCTCTGGAATATTTTAAACTCTCCTGAGGTTAAGTTTATTTATTTTCAGGGCAAAGGTGTTTATACCGTAAAGGATAATGGGAAAAATAATAGTCATATTCAGTTTTCCCAAGATTCTATATTTGATCAGTCCTACAGGAAATATATAAGACTTTGCTCAGCACTTCTGTCTTTATTCTTTCTTTTCCCTAGTCTAAATATTTTGGGTGTATTTTCCCTCAGTTTTATCTTTATTCTATTTTTTTGAAAAAAGATCTGAGTTATAATCTTGTCCTTTAGGGACTTTGAAAATTAAGGAAATTTGAAATTAAGATTTAGGCCTGACATCTGGGGCCCGCAATACAAGAAAGATGTACAGCTGTTGGAGAGGGTTCAGAGGAGGCCACGAAGATGATTAGAGGGCTGGCGCACCTCCCCTACAAAGAGAGGCTGAGGGAGCTGGGCTTGTTCAGCCTAGAGAAGAGGAGGCTGCGGGGGGACCTCATTGCAGCCTTCCAGTACCTAAAGGGAACATACAAACAGGAGGGGAATCAACTTTTCAAAAGGGTAGATAGTGACAGGACAAGGGGGAATGGATTGAAGCTGAAGGAGGGAAGGTTTAAATTAGATATTAGGAGGAAGTTTTTAATGGAGAGAGTGGTGAGGGGCTGGAACAGGCTGCCCAGAGAGGTGGTGGATGCCCCATGCCTGGAGGTGTTCAAGGCCAGGTTGGACGGGGCCCTGGGGGTCCAGGCTGGGGGGTTGGGGCCCCTGCCTATGGCAGGGGGGTTGGAACTCTATGATCCTTGGGGTCCCTTCCAACCCAGACCATTCTATGATTCTATGATTGTCCCTTACATTTCAAAAGTTCAGATTGAGGATGGGTTACAGAAGCAAGGTGGGATTGCATAATTTTTCTCTTTGGTGTGAAGTCATTAATGAATTGTGCCTGTGACTTATTTTGATCTCAAAGGCACGCTTAACAAACCAGTTTTCAAATAGATACAGTGAGAAAACCTGTATCTTTCAGACACTTCACAGATTTCATAATTGGAAAAAAACCCCACCAAACACAACCCCCTAAAAAAACCCCAAAAATCAAACTCATAAGCATTTCTCTTTGTGAAGTTAGATTTGTATTGATATTTTCATATTAAAAAGAATGTAGCTCTACAAAATGTAAAAATGTGACCAAAAAAACAATCAGATAACTCCTGACAGGAAATAAATAATTTGCATTGTTTGTTACTTCAGGACATTTTTTGGCTGATTTTTAGTTATGACACATGTAAAGAATATAACGTTTGGAAACAACATAAACAACTTAATGTAACATATGTTTTAATATTGTTATGTTCTATAGCTGTGGAAAAAATAAACAGAATGATATTTGGTTGTGCATTGAAAAGTCTTTAAATCACCATCTTTTAATTTTCAGATCTAAAATAATTTTCTGAACTTGCTGACAGAGACCATGATCAGACCCTGACTGTGGAAGTATGATAATCTGCTGTGCTGGTTTTGGCTAGGATAGAGTTAATTTTCTTCATAGTAGCTACTATGGGGCTACGATTTGGATTTGTGCTGGAAACACTGTCGATAATAGAGGGATGTTTTAGTCGCTGCTGAGCAGGGCTTACACAGAGTCGAGGCCTTTTTGGCTCTTCACCCCACCCCACCAGCAAGAGGGCTTGGGGTGCACAAGGAGTTGGGAGGGGGCACAGCTGGGACAGCTGACCCCAGCTGACCTAAGGGGTATTCCGTACCATATGATGTCACGCTCAGTATAGAAATCTAGGGTAAGAAGGAGGAAGCAGGGGATGTTGGGAGTGATGGTGTTTGTCTTCCCAAGTAACTGGTGGTATGCGTGATGGAGCTCTGCTTTCCTGGAGGTGGCTGAACACCTGCCTGCTGATGGGAATTAGTGAATGAATCCCTTGTTTTGCTTTCCTTGGGTGCATGGCTTTTGCTTTACCTGTTAAACTGTCTTTATCTCAACCCATTGACTTGCCCAGTTAAGAGTATTTATGGAAAAAATACCATTTATTATTCTCTCATTGTGTAGATGTAGTGCAATTATTGTGGGCCACTAGTGTGTAATTAGTTGTCTTGTGTGTCTGTAGTACCATTTAACTCATCACAACCATGTACAGACAACTTTGCATCCAATGTTACTACATATAATTAAATTCAGGTTAACTTTAGATCTTAAGGTTAATGTGATGTTATCAACTACTGTCAGTGCTTGTCCTTGTGGTGTTACAGATGGTATTCCTCCTGTATCTAGTTTTAAAGGTAGGTTATGACTTATCTCCAATACCTGTGTTTTTCCATGGGTGATATTAAAAGGCAGAATCTGTTAGAGTCAAGTTTTGTGTATATATATAAGTATTGGGTATAACATATATGTGTATACATTCCAGTTGTCAATTGCTGTGGTGATGTGCTAAGGGCACATTTTCTGCAGAAGACACACAGGTCTTGAACAAGGTCCAAATCTTAATTAGTGTTAACTTGCTCCCTTCAGTGTTTACAGCATCCATATTCCTTTCTCATTGTAGAAGGAGTGTCACCCAGGTAACCCTTGAGTTGGATGTTTAACAGCAATCGTGTCTTATGCACTTCAGGAGGGTTTTACTTCTGTTTTAACAGGAATTTGGGTGGCTACTGTTACAAATCCTTTATCTATGGTACTTCCCACGGCGGGGGGGTGTGTGTTTGTGTGTGTGTTGCCATTTGTGTAACCAACTTACAAGTTCCTACAAATAGGATCCATACTTAGAGTATTAATAGAGTCATTCACGTGTAGCTGCTGGTTTAGTAGTCCATTCCATTAGCTTACTGTCCCATTACGTTGAGGTTGATACAGTAGGTGGAAAATCCATTTTACAACATTTGAATGACATCAAGCTTGTACTACTTTCTTCTTAAAATGTTATCCATTGTAATATTGTATTTATCTGAGTAAGGGAAAAAGAGCAAACCATTGGCTTAAAGCAGCAGCAGTTATGAGACCAGCAGTAGCTTAGGCAGGGTGCACATTTCCTATCCCACTATTTCTAGTGGTACTCCTGTAAAAGTGTCTTTCCACCCTCCCGGTGTTCATTCTGAGGGATCAGTATAACCTACATGCCAAGTTTCCCAGATTAATTTACTTTCTCTGAAATAGGTAAAATGTTGGTGACATGCTGTACTGTTGTTTGACAAAAAATGGCACAAGTCTACAGTTTATTGTTCCATTGCTTTTGCCACCAGGCATCCTCTCCTCACAGCCTGTTGAAATAAATCCAGAAGTCCCTGTGTGTCCAAGCCATTCCTGTAACCAGGTACTTGTCATGCCTCAGAGTTGTGTCCTATGTTTATTCTAGCCAAATGACCAGACACCTGACTTGGTGTTGCCTCAGGATTTTTAAGGTTTTGGTGACTAGATATCTGTTCTATGGATATGTTCTTAGATTGAGCTGTATCATAAATCACTTTCCAATGTGGTGGGTTTTCCTCCGGACTTTTCTACCATTTACTTGCCAATATTTTTTCACCCAATTCTCAGGCCGATGAATGGAACCCCTAAGGGTAAGAGCTTACTAGTTAAAATCAGTTTTACAACAGGAATAGGCACACATAACTTGATCTCCTGTTCTTTGAGTTGATGGCTTGGCAGTTAACAGCCTGCCAAGTTTTCAGGGAGTGATACTCATCCGCTCCCCATATTCTTCCCATACTGAGCCCATCACCCCTGCCCATTTTCTTGAAGCCGTCTTCCTTTGTAGGGATTTCTTGATTGAAGAGGCAGCTGCAATAATATAATGGAAAGTTCTGACTTTCCAGTAACACTTAGAAAAACACACGTGCAGTTTTAATTGTTCATTTTATCCTATTACATTTATAAGTTAGACAAAAGAAAATTAACTGGCTCAATCTGAAGCAGATATTTTCTGTAAAGATATAGGATCCCTTTAAAAAGATGTTTGGCTGAAATCTTCATAATTAAGATGCATGTAACTGAAGATTAAGTCATGCAATTAATGAAAGGGTGTTGAAATATTATCCTCAAGTTGCTGACCTAGCTACTGAACTCACTGAAAAGCTTGCGTTCAGTGAGCAGGTATTAACGTGGGGGAAGCATAATAATTCTTTTTATCCTGGTAATTTTGTTGACTGTGCCACCAAGGGTTAATACATTTATCTTTGCCCATACCTATAATAGCCTATAATAATAAATAAAGAGGTCTTCTTTTTCTTACTGGTATTTATGATCATTAGGCAAATAAGCAAAGGTTGCAATGTAATGAGATATGGTTTAGACCTATATTCCTTGTAGTGTTTGCCAACTGTCTACACCTTTTTTGTGGTTTGATGGGGTTTTTTTTTGTGTTGTGTTGTTTTGTTTTGTGGGGCGGGGTGTGTTTAGTTTTTTGTTTCTGTTTTGTTTTTTTTCTCTCTGGGAACCATCAGATCTCCTTCTCTCTCTCCTCTCATACTGTCCCCACCCCACTCACATAATACAATGAATGTTGCTTCCTATATTTTTTGCTTACTTATTTTAAATTATTCATCTAAGAAAAACAACTCAAAAATGGATTCTGAATTACTACTTATCCCTGAATTGTTAGGAGTGGAACTATGAGAAAGTTTCACTGGACAGAAAATCCTCATTTTCATCCAATTCCTTAATTTTATCTTGTCTTTCCATCCAATTATCTCTTATTAAGTAGTTATGCTTACTGAGCTCCATATGCTGTGCTAGCTAGTCTGCTGCTACAAGCTCAAGCTAGCAACTTTAAAACTAGCTGCAAACAGTATTTTTCCCCTCAATTTTCAGACTTGTGAAATTTCTGATTTTTCAGAGGCCTGTGTCTGTAACAATATTAACACAGAGCTTTCCTCTCTTATCTTTAACATATGCCTTGGAAATTATTCTTGTTCCTCTTGTAACAGATAGACAATATTCTAAAGATGAGAGTTTTCAAAGTTCAGTGTAGATCTGTGATATTTTACTGTGAATTACTTTCTATGAGGTGGTGATATAGCATAGAAGAGAAAATTTTTTAAACATATGACTGTAACTATAGGGATGATTAAAGGTTCAGTGTCAACTGATTCAGTATTACAACAGACTTCAGTTAAACTTCTCTTATGCATATTTCATCAGTGTAGTGTTTTTGAGGAAATGAAAGATCAGATTAATCTGAAGTAAAAAAAGCCCATCCTAATCATCTCTCTGGAACTGTGAGGTTCTGACCATTTCAGGCACTTTTGTTATAACACATTTTTGTTATTTTAAAATTTTTGCTTCCTTTCAAGACTAATATTTTAGTCTATTTCCTTTAAAATAGATACAAGAACAAGTCTTAATGATTCACAGTTGGAATAGAATTCCTATTACCATCTTTATACACAGTTGTAGCAACAGAGTTGCTCTGTTCAGACATGGATATTAAACTAGCTGCACAAGAATATTCATCCTTGATGCCATTGGCCTTGTGCTTTAACCCTCACGGGATGGTATTAGTCTTCTGATGAAATGAAAATGTTTGCAAAAAATATCTGCAGAAAATGTAAATATTGCATTAAAATGTCAAATTCTAGACATTGTAGGATTTTTCTACAAAATAATTAAAAACCAAAAAAAGTTTGGAAATACCATTATAATGATGTGTGGCAGTTTAAAGGGTAGTTCATTGCTTTCATCACCCACGGTTAGAGGCTGACTAACCTGTCAGCTAGGGTCACTGTAATGGATCAGCATGATACATGGTAGTTGTTGATAAGAAAGAAAGTTTGTAGGCAAAAACTCACTTTAGCCAAAAAGACATTCCTGCCCAAGCCTTTTCTCCATAGGAAGGCAAGTCTTCTCTAGTCGTCACTGAAATACATTTTCCTCTTTCTGTCTCATACAATGTTCTAACAAAAGTAAAATACTGTATTTTAAGTATAATCATAGAATCATAGAAAGGTCTGGGTTGGAAGGGACCCCAAGAATCATAGAGTTCCAACTCCTGCCACAGGCAGGGACATCTTTTATATAAATGTCCAGATTTTTTTCTTTTATTCACAAAATCTTGTCTGTTGCCTCCTGAATATTATTTATGTAATTCCACTAGCTATATGCATTGAATGCATTTCTGTCAAAATTGACAGTCCTACTTTCCTTTCCATGCCATGTTTTGTGGAAACACTAGGTTACGTGCAGCCACTAGTGAAAGATGAGAGCACTACTGAAGCTGAAAAATTACTAGCTATGAATGTAGCATCTGTTTGATCTGATTATTTCACTGCTTTTACTAAGAGGAAAAACTACCTAGTCAAGAACATGTACATGCATGTGTGAGAAAGGAGGGGCTGTCTTTTCAGCAGCAGTGGATTTGTGCTGGGTTACATTGGTCATGAAAGCACAACACTTCTGCAAAACAGAAAATCCTACTTTCATTAATGCCAATGGGAAACCACCCTTTTACTTCAGTTAAACCAGGCTGTATGCAGGGGATTTGCAGATGTTTCACTATGAAAGCAAATGGAAATTCAAGAGAGTTAAAACAGTACTGTGATTTGTTTTTCCTTTAGGTTATTATTAAATTAATAAAATCAGGAGAAGTCATGAATCATGCTTCTCGCATTCTATATACTCATGTTCTCTCTTGTGTTAAATGCAATATTAAATGTTAAGGTATTTCTTAAATTAAGAGACCACTGCTGCACCTTGCTCACTAAACAAAAAATAAATCTAAAAGATTTTAAGGAAATATTGCACTTTTGTACACGTCTGGTGTTTTTAGTAAATAATAAAACTTCTAAGATAAATTGCATAGAAAAAATCACATGGATGAAACAGATCTGAAAAGCCTCTGGTGAATCATAGCCTCTAGTTAATCTTTCATTCTTTTGTTTTTGAGAATTTGGCTTCACCAGTTCCTCTGTACTTCAATGATAATATTTAGAATCATAGAATACCAGGTCGGAAGGGACCTCAAGGATCATCTTGTCCAACCTTTCTTGCCAAAAGCACGATCTAGACAAGATGGCCCAGCACCCTGTCCAGCTGAATCTTAAAAGTGTCCAATGTTGGGGAATCCACCACTGCCCTGGAGAGATGATTCCAGGAGCTGATTGTTCTCATTGTGAAAAATTTTCCTCTTGTTCCCAGTCAAAATCTCCCCGGGAGTAACTTGTAACCATTACCCCTCACATTTCCCATGTGACTCCTTGTAAAAAGGGAATTTCATCTTCTTTGTAGCCACACCTAATTTAGATGTCTGTGGAGAAATCAAAACCTTAGGCAACCATAATGTGTGTTATTAGGTGACATCTGTAGTACTTTGTTGAAACAAGTGTGCATGTGTCTGAGCTTTACATCAGCAGCATCAACCCTGCTTATCTCTAAAGAAATGGTGAACAAAGAAGCTTAATGAGCTTATGCTGTATTCTAAAAGTTGAGAAATCAATTAAAATAGAGATAATGAATGTAGTCCTATTTTCTAGGCTAATTCCTGTTTTATTTATTCAGTTGGAACATTTTGGCTTTATAAATGAATCCATAAATAGGTCTTTAGCTATACACTATGAATCCATTTTGAGGGGAAGTCTTTTTACATCATATTCATCTTTTTATAATAAACAATATGTAGAGATATGTCTTACTTGGAATGGGGTAACAGGGTTAGTTTTTTACTCCCCCAAGAGTTTGTGGGAGTAGGCAACAAGAAAAAAAAAAAAACAACAACCTTGATCAAACTTTGGCAGCAGCTGTTCTGCCTCTGTGTAGCGATGGTGTGGGAGTTGGTGGTTCCATACTAGATGGTAATAATGAAGGGAGTTGGAGTCCTTTACTGTCCTTTTCTTTCTCTTCTATCATATTCATACTTGATTACAACGGTTCTCCAGAAGCTTCTAACAAATGGCAAATAAGTGTCCGGGGAAGCACTGAAAAGTTAAAAACAGCTGGGAAACTGGAACCAAAAACTGCAATAACTTCTATTCAGCTGAAATGAAACATAACTGAATCATAATTGCCAAGACTATCTACTTTTCAGTATTTTGGTTACTGCATTGGCCTTCTTTTCAGCTATAGTTGTTAAAACTGAAACTTATAAACATGATTCTTAAAAAATGGATGTTGAAATATAGGAGCAATTATTTACTTTAAATAACTTGGTCTTCTACTGGTACAGCATCGTGGTTTAACCCCAGTCAGACACTGAGCACCATACAGCTGCTCACTCACTCCCTCTTCCTTGCAGTGGGATGGAGAGGAGAATGGAAAAAAAGGTAAAACTTGTGGGTTGAGATAAAGACAGTTTAATAGTTAAAACAAAAGCCGCGCATGCAAGCAAAGCAAAACAAGGAATTCATTTGCTACTCCTCCAGGGCAGGCAGGTGTACAGCCACCTCCAGGAATGCAGGGCTCCATGACGTGTTCCAATTACTTGTGAAGGCAAACGCCATCACTCCAAATGTCTTCCCTTTCCTCCTTCTTCCCCCAGCTTTACATGCTGAGCATGACATCATATGGTAGGGGATATGCCTTTGGTCAGTTGGGGTCAGCTGTCCCAGCTGTGCCCCCTCCCAGCTTCTTGTTCAGCCCCAGCCCACTTGTGGGTGGGGCAGGGTGAGAAGCAGAAAAAGCCTCGACTCTGTGTAAGCCCTGCTCAGCGGTAACGAAAACATCCCTCTAAATATTTCCAGCACAAATTTAAATCACAGCCCCATAGTAGCTACTATGAAGAAAATTAACTCTATCCCAGCCAAAACCAGCACATATAGCAAGATTTTTAGAGTGTGGGTGTTTTGTTTGTTTTTTTTTGGTTTTTTTTTTTTTTTTTTTTTTTTGTTTTTTTTCTTGGGTGGGTGGTTTTTGGGGTTTTTTTGTGGTTTTTTTTTTTTTTTTAAGATACTTAAGAGGAAAAAAAAAATAAGGTATATGTGATTAGTCTGTACAGACTGTCCACATCAATATTTTCTCAGCCCTAGGATGAGAAAGCAGTTTCTGAGACATTGGTTTTCCTCTGGGCTGAATGAGTGATAGCAGATAAATAATAAAAAGGAATGCAACAAGATTTACTAGCAGAGTCATATTGTCATGAGGTAGGCTATACAGTACAGTAGGACAGTGCTACCCTTTCAAGAGTAAAATAAGAATGTATTTCTTGAACAGCTTCTGGAATCTAGGCAGCAAAATAAAGCCGCCTATAAAAATGCTTGATTTTTCTCCTGAAATTAAAAAATTCCAAAGGTCAGGTGTTTTCTTAATATTTTTTTTTCCCCATAGGTAGGCAAATTATAAGGTAAGTTTTGCCTAGTATGAAGTTCCACAGTTTGGGATAGAATGCAAATGAATCTGTGATTGTGGTTCTAGACAAATACTTTCTTCTTACTGTACATTTAAAATATTTATTGACCCAATTTAATCTTGTCTTGAAGGAAGAAAGATTTTGCCTGGTTTCTCTAGACTCAAAAATTTTTGACAGCGCTATGATTATTCAGTGACTCTTCCTTTGCTAGCAATTCCTAATGAAGTAACGGGTATGTTTGTTTACACTGTAAACATAAGCAAAACATATTTTACTCAAAAAGGTATTACATAATATATATTTTAATAGCTATTTCTTGCTGATGAAACATTTTTAAAACATCAACAGTATTATTAAGATTATTTCATTATTCTGGCTGTGAAATAAACTACTGTTCAAGGTTATTCATATAATTTAATTGAGAGGATTATTGTTTGTCTTCATCTTTTTCAGGAGTGAATTTAGATTATGAATCAAAACATGAATTTAGGCTCCGTTCAGAAACTAATGGAAGAGTTACAAGTTTTCGAGACACAACCAAGACAACCTTATAAATTAGCTGGAGGTTGCCAACCAGGTGGCCATCTGTGTAATTCAAATCTGATGTCTCAAAGTTTCTATCCATATTCATCTCATTATCCATATATGCATACAAACTACAGCAGTGATTGGGAAATTTTTGAAGCAGTAAGAATTCATGAACTGGAAGAAGTCAAGGCCAGAGCTGCCCAAATGGAGAAGACCATGCGCTGGTGGTCAGATTGTACTGCTAACTGGAGGGAGAAATGGAGCAAAGTTCGAGCAGAAAGAAATAAAGCCCAAGAGGAATCAAGACAATTAAGAATCAAATTAGACAGTGTTGTAAAAGAACTGAGTATGCTTAAAAAAATAAATCAAAATCTAGTAAGTGACAAGGAAAATTTAGAAAATGTAACTGCTTGGAAAACAGAATTCAGTTGCTCAGAAATATCTTATATTAAAAAAGACCTCAACAAGTTAACATTTCTGGAACGAGAACCTGTGAAAGAACTGAGCAAAACCAACAAGACTCCTGGGTCAGAAGACACAAAGAAGGTAAAGAATGGGAAATATTTTTAGTTCAGGAAGAAGTGGGAGATTATGGATGTGTATCTAGAAATGGAATTTTTCAAGGATTATGACCAAAATACTACCTGATCCATTCAATAACAAATCCACTTTTTAAACCCATCTAATATTCCTAATATAGAGAAATATGGAAAATAATTCATACCCTTCCACTATGGCTAAACATCTAAGTAACAGAGGTAATGTAGGTTCTTGACTTCTAAAACTAAGTAATTTAATTCTTCCTTAATGAAACATCTAAAATGTGGGAAGAGGTGAGGCAAGTTCTTCTGCAAAGTTGCAAGATTTTTTTTGTTTGGTAAGGAGAGCAATTATGTTGTTACACAGAATTAAACAATCAAGTATGGACACAGTTTAATACAACTCCTAGTTCTACACAAAAGAACCAGTTATGTTAATCAAAAAGGAACTATGTGTTCATGTTTTACCAGTTTTTATTCTGTGCTATTGCATGTATTATAGAATATCCATAGACAACACTGTGTAAAAACTGTCCTTGTCATTTCTTATAGATAACAGTCATTGTAGATGTAGGAATTTTTTTCCTACTTTGTAGGAAAATGTTTTTTCCTATGCTGTAAGATATAGGAAATTTTTCACTTCAATTCAATGAAAATTGTCAGGAACTTGGGCCTGAATGTATTATGTTCAGAATTTTCACTCACTGTGTAATGCACATAAATTACATTATATGCCTGTGAATTCTGAAAAACAACCCCACCATACTGTTAGTATTGAGAACAGTCTTATCTTTTCAGCAGCTTCTAGTATTTTCTGATGTAGTTTTCAGGCATTCTTCTAAAACTCAAAAGAATAAGTTGATATGAAATAGGATGGCTGGTAATCTGCTAAAATGAGATTAGCTTTTAAACACAAATCGTCAAAAATGATAAAGCTTAAATACTTTTCTAAAGGAAACTGTTCTTTATAAGAGATGTTCAGTCTTCCTCATAAATATGTAATTTATCTTTTAATGATTTTTTTCTAATTCTTATTAGTTTTCCTTATGTTTTTAGGCAAAATATGTATCTTCAAGATACATCTTATATTTGATATTATGATATATACACCATATATTATATAATACATATTACATATTACTTTTATATTGTATTATATATTATTAGTATAAATTATAGTA
>KL284080.1:8584-21687 GCA_000699545.1 Podiceps cristatus
CTACTAGAAGGTGTTAAGTAAGGTTAAAAGGTTTAAGTAAGCACAGTTTCTTCATCACAAAAACAAACCCGAGACTTTTTCTTGTACTCAGTATTTTAATGAAATTAAAATTATCCCTAAGAAACTTTTCGCTATCTCTGGCTGGGTTTACAGGAACAAGCTATAGAAAGGGAACATGAACGTGATGATTTTCAGCATGGAAGAACAGTTAAAACTTTCAGCAAAATCCCAGACTTCAGGAGAGTCCAGAGAGTATAGGGTGAGTAAAATTATACTTACTGGACAAAGGAATTTGTTTACTACAATGAAATACCAAAACCTGTATTGTCTTGGGGGGCTGGCTCTTGAGAGACTTTTTTTTTTTTTTTTTTTTTTTTTTTTCTCTGATCTCACCCAGAGAGCAGACTTCCCCCCCCAGCTGACTGGACTACATTTAGGCTGTGAGAGCATACTTGCATTATTTCTTATGGGGCTGGAAAGAAATGTATGTGCTTTACAGTAAAGTTTCCCAGCCTGTGAGTCTGGGTTAAATTAACTGAGGAAGACACTCTGCTCTACAGAGCACACCTGAGGGACAGCTTCTGGGTTCTAAACATGTTTAATTTTTCCAGCTATACCAGTTGTAATAAGAGATGTTCTTTGTCTGTATGCCTTGTCCTATTTAAGATTATAAATCAGACATTTTTTTTTTCACATGTTCATTCATTTGATGCTTGGTTTCAAAGATTAACTTTTTTTTTGTTTTGTTTTTTTTTTCACATAAATGAACATTATACAGAACTATGAATTGATTCTACAGGTATGAAAAACAGCATGAACATCTCTCTAACTTTTCTTTCCTTTCAATCCCTTCTATTAATTAGATCTGCTTTGGCTTCTTTCCCTGTTCTTGATATGTGAAGTCTGCTTCAGGTTGACTTGGAGGAGATGTTTTTTAGGGTGGCAGAATTCTTGCAGGAAGTGAGGAACTGCTTTTGATTTAATTTCCTGTACATGAGTGCTTCATTCTCCTGGCTTATTGGTCAGATGCATTACAGGCAGTTACTTACTGTAAAAGAGCGTTTTGGCATGAAAGAAGAAGTTGAGGTTTGGAGTGTGAAACAAAGATAATGGAATTACGATGATACAATGTATCTTAGCCTTCAGCTTTTATATCTTAGCCTTCAGCTTTTGTTTGTGGCCCTGCTCTTAAATTTCAATGTGTGTCCTACTTAATGAATAGATGGAAATGAAATTTAGGTACAGTTTATGAAATTGTGTGCCTCAGTGTTAGAGAAGCAGATCTTGTAGGAATGACTGAATCTTTGACAGTGAATTTTCCATGCTGGAGGGCACCTGGTTGTCACTTGCCTTCTGTAACCTCTGATAGGACTTCATTAGGCTTCTTAAGAAGCAAAGTGCTTACATATTCTGCATCAGTCTTGGCTTCTCCTTTGCATGAATGACCTTATCTGGCATTAAGATTAACACATAGCCTATGTGATAATTACTCTGTGGCTAAGATCAGAAAAAGAATGGTAAAGATTTTTGCTTTGAAGGCCACATGGCTTATTGAAGATCTGTTTGTACCCAGAAGATAGAGTCTTGGGCATACAGGATCATAAAGGATATATGTCAGTTTATTCAAAATATGTCCAACTGTTAAGACCAGAGCTTGCTTTCAATCCAAAATGTTAGATGAATGACAGTTAGTTACTATGTACTAGTGTGCATAGGAAGATAGGATAAAATTAAGATTAGCTGCTGGAACTTTGCAACCTCTCTCAGAAAAGATTAAAAGTTAATTGGAGAAAGGCACACAAGGTAACTAAAGAGGTGACATTTGTGGGTAGGGTGAGGTACACATGCAATCTGTGCCAAAAAAAAAATGTCAGGATTTAGGCAGTTCTTGTACAGTTGTTTAATGCAGCAGTAACATTGGTAATTGCTTAACTCACTATGAAACAATGCAGTTCACTTAAACTAATTTCTGCATGTAGGAGTTACAAGTTCAAAGAAGAGTTGTTTGCTTTGCTACTCTCTAGGGTCAAAGTATATGTGAGTGGGATTATTTTGTGAAGAGTGCTGGCTGGTACTGGGAGCTACCATCTGAGAGGATGCCATGAGGGTGAAGGTTGTGAAAATGTTTTCTTAACTACAGAAATGCAGCACTAGTTTTCTAGCAACGTGGTGTTAAAACCCACACTTTTCCTGTGTCAGATGTCAGAGTGCCTGGGATTCTGATGATTTATGCCAAAACTTCATAGCATTAGAAAGTACTAAACTTCTAAAATATTTTTCTATACCAAAAAAACTTTTCTGTAAGGCCTGTGCTATGCTTAACAGTTGATTAATTGCTGATGAGATGAGAGGGGAATAAGATACATAGACATAATGAAGGAAATGTATATGTGTCTGTAAGCAGTTGAAAAGGTAATGTTAGTCACTTTTGGTATTCTTAACTAGACCATGATGCTCTCCATGCTTATTAATTTGACCAAATTAACTCTATTCTTCTGTATTTTGCAAGAAGGTAGCTTTGCGCTTTAGTAATATGTCTATAATACTTTGAAGATGTAAACTTTTATATCACAGAATCATAGAATTGTTTAGGTTGGATTTTAAGATCATCAAGTCCAACCACTAACCCAGCACTGCCAAGGCCACCATTAGACCGTATCCCTCAGCATCACATCTACACGTCTTTTAAATCCCTCCAGGGATGGTGACTCCCCCACTGCCCTGGGCAGCCTGTGCCAGGGACTGACAGCCCTTTCAGGGAAGAAATGTTTCCTAAAATCCAATCAAAACCTCCCCTGGTGCAATTTGCAGCCAATCCAATATCGATCCAATGAATTTTAATTTTATAATATTGAAGTGAAATTTGCATAAATTCAGACACTTACCTGCACGAAGCTTTTATTTTGTAAAAAATCTCACCTTCCTTGCTCATTGGTATTGAACGAGTTATTTCTCCTTTAGAAGATTTCCCTTTGCTTTCCTGTTTAAGCTTGCTTTTCACTGTCCTTAATGACTTTATCACTTCTGATGTAGCCTCTGTCACACTTGGTTCTCTCCTGCCTGTTTCCCCCCAAAGCTCCTAGCCTTGCCTTCACGTTAATTACTGGGATGAATGAGTGACTGTTTTCCTGCAGCTCTGTGCATGATTGGATCTCACTGAGCTCAAATGTAAAATGGTTATCTGCTTCATATTTAAGCGATTTTTGGAAAAAGAGTACCTGTTCTATGTTGACTACTGTGAATTTGTCTGATTTGCAGGCATTGAGTATGTTACATCGCATATTTATCTTTCAGTTCTTGGTATCTTCCTTTAAACTGCAATTCATTGAAGTAATGGAAGACTGTTCTGAGGTTATAGAACTACATCTAATGCTATTCGTAATAATTAATGTAATCTTGGGGGTGTTTATTTTGAACAAATAATCAAAAAACTACAACACCCCCCGCCACCACCAACACAAGGCCCCTTTCGATGACCACTGGGCCTTGCGAATACGCCTTCATCCAGCACTTTGCTAGAACACTACAAATATTGAGAGACTATACAAATGTGTATTTAAGAGCTGCTGCATTTGGAAAACAAGATTTCAGAAAGTTACTTTTTCATCCTTTCTGTCCAGATCTGGTTTTACTTTCATCTGGGATTGTAGCACTAGTTTAGTCCATAGTAAAACTCCACCTGCTTTGCCATGAAATTAATTTCTTCCAGTTGGAAGTTTGTTACATTGCCTGAATAATGTGATTTCTGTATAGGTAGAATCTTTGCAAGCAGAAATAAAAGAGAAAATGGATGATTACAATAAGCTGTTATTAGAAAAGGAGCAAAAACATCAAGAAATTACAGCTCGTGATAAAGAGATAGAAAACCTGGTGTCACAGATACAAGAACTGGAACACAGCAGTACTGAAGTCTCAAAGACTGTGCACTACTTGGAACAACAACTGCAAAAAATGAAGAAAGTGGAGACTGAATTAAAACAAGTAATTTTTGAATACTTATTTAAATAGATGCGGCGTTATGCCGATGGTGTCTTCATGGGGGATATCAGTAACTGTGTAAGTGTTGCTTGAGGCTATCCCTGGCAATTGGTGGTGAGTAAACTGTTGTACTAATGGCAGGTATCACAGCCAGCTTTTTAAACAAACTCTGCTTTTATGAACTCTAAGCCTATTTACTGTAGAGACTGCTTTTTGACAGTTGTCATGTTTGCATGGGTCACAGCTGCTCTTTTGCTTCTCTGGAGGTTCCTTAGAAGATAGTGTTACTGAATATTAAGCATCGTGGGTCTTCAAGAAATAGCTGTGTTTAAAATCATATTATCTTAATAATTTTAATTATCTTAATCAGTAGCTCTTCTTGCTATGTGCCTTTGGAGGCAGATCTGTTTGCCACACTCAGAAATTTTTAGTGCTTTGTTACTACTGCAGATTTAATCACAGTTTAGAATTAAGAATTACATTCCATTTAACAAAAGTATATATTTTCTATCAAATAGCTGAGTAACCCTTTCTACCTTGTTAAACTAAATGTTTCTGTTCCCTCTCAGCAATTTTCCTTGGTTAAGTATTGTTGGTGTGTCTGTCAAGTTTGAAAATTTGAGAGTAGCATGATCTAAACTAAACATAGTAGTTTAATTGCTAGTTCATCAGCTTTAAACAAGGTTATACTATTCAATTTGCCAGCTCTAGGCATTGTAATAGCTTGTCTTGGAGCAATTTTGTGCAGTAAATAAGTGCCAACAGAGTCCTAAGAGTGATTGCATGTCCTGAAATTTCTCTGTAAAAATACATGTGATGTGAATCCAATTACGGATTTTAATTGTCCCCCAAATTCCAGCATATGAAAGATGTAGGTATCACAGATAATGGAGACTAGTGCTAATAAGAAACAGGTCTGGAAAGAGTAATTTTGAATATGGAATGGTACCTTTTTGTGAAGACCACTGACTAAACTCACAGCTAGCAGATTCATTTATCCTGCCATCATGTGCATGTAGCAGATTTTTTTTTTTTCCTAGTCCAGTTCCTTTCCGTTGTTCAAGTTGTCGATGTGTAACATTGACATGTCTGGTTAGAGTTGTGCTGGGAGGACTGTTCGTCCTTTGGCTTGAAGTCTTGAAAGTAAGGCTCATTTAGGGAGTCTGCTATCCTGCGGATTTGGTATCAGTGAAGGAAGATACCACATTAGACCACATTTGCGTGGGTATCCAGAAGAGGGTTTTACAGTGACGGGGCATTACGTAAAGCTCTGATTTTTTGCTTGGGCTGCCATTTGGTTTTGCTGGGTCTGTAGCAACCTCAGAACACAGCAGCTGGAGAATGCTAGGAGGAACTTAACTCTTGTGTGCAAAGCTGTGCTGGCAGCAGGAGCTATGGCATGCTGGCAGCTCTGCTGTCCAGGAAACACAAGAACATCTGAGGTAAGGCAGCCCTGTTCGTCAGGACTCTGGATTCGCACATTGTTACTGGAGGTTTTTTGTCAGTGATCAAGATGAGTTTTAAAATGGTGTGGAATGTCTTATTTTTAGTTGATGTAAAACAAAGAAAGGCTCTGCTGTTGCTTTGGTTTCATTTTTGTGTGTTCTTTCATGTATGGCCACAGGTTACCTGAGGGGCTGATTAGTATGGAATCATAGAATCACAGAATCATTTAGGTTGGAAGAGACCTTTAAGATCATAGAGTCCAACTACTAACCCAGCACTGCCAAGTCCACTACTAAACCATGTCCCTAAGCACTACATCTACACATTTTATGTTTTTTCAGCTGGCTGTGGTTAAGAATTAACTCCAAAACTACTAAAGACTTAATTTTGATCAGTAATAGGTAGGCCTAGTGGGCCTCACTGAATTAACAAAGGGATGGAGCAGTTCAGTCCAAGATTTATTTTCAGAAGAGGACCCTTTGACCCACCTGTGAATTCTAGAGCCTTGTGAGATTGCTGTGGATTTCAGTTCTGGGGTCGCAAGTGGATTTGCCATTCCTTACCTCCCCTGGGGCCCTTAGGAAGGTATCTGGAGGGAAAACCTTGCCTACAACAGAAAGTTAATTAGTGGGGGAGCTGTTTAACATTACCAAAGGTGAGGCACCTTGCGACATGTCCAGAATGAAGAGTATCATGGGTTTCACGTGATGGCAAGAAGAGTTTTCATTTATCCCTTGAGGACAAACAAAAATATTTCTGTGATAGATGCTTTCCTACACAAAAAAGTGCATTTGGGTTTTGGTCTTTCCAGTGATATTAGGTGTGAGTCACCCAGTTTCGTAGCCTAACTGGCTGTCTCCCCTGTAATTTCCTCTTGTGCTGTGTGGGCCTGGGTTGCCCCCAGAGCTGGCCAGAGAGACAGTGTGGATTGGCTGAGGGCTAGTGGAGGGTATGTAGTATGGCTGTGAAGGTTTGGATAGCTGTTTTAAATACCTGTTATTTGCTGATTTGATAACTGTGATAGAGCATTGACTTTGTAAATTTTTTTTAATTGATGCTTCTTTCATTGTAAGATCAGAAGAAGCTGTCCTTGTACTCTGGGTCTTAGTTCGCTTTGATTAGAGAAAAGATGGTCCAAGTCTACATAATTTTTTGGCAAATTATATGATGAGTCTAAAATAACCCTTCTGTTAGGGATGTGTGTATTGAGCTGTGGGCAGAATAAGTGTTGAACAGCAGAGGGAAGTACTGCCTTAGGTTTCTTGTCCAGCTTTCCTTTGTTGTATTAAGTATAGATGTGGATGCTTGCTGTTTAGACGACTTCCCAAGTGAAGCTTTCCTCCTTGGACTGACTTAGCTCCTGAGAAAGACTATGAGAGAAAGAGGACTAAAGAAGTTTTTTAAATAAATAAATAAAACTACGGTAGCCTGACAGACCACAGATCTGACAGAAGCTTAGTGCTGGTCCTTAACGTTCTGACTAAGCATTATGTTTTTGTATCCAAAATCCATCTCTAAATTAAGTCTCCACCCCTCTTAAATTTAACTTGACAAATATATGGTATCATAATAAATGTGGAAATGGCTACAAGAACAAGATGTTTGTATTAAACATACAAAACACTGTGTAATTGAGAAAGTATGATATATCACTGAATGCTAAATTTTCAGAAGTTGTTAAACTTGAGTTAGAAAAAATAAAGGGGTAAAAACTTAAGTGAGCTAAAAACACTCAGTTGTTTTGCATTCGTATTTCTTTATAGGCCATTGGGGTTAGGTACTTTTCCTCTTGTACTGAGGTTTGTCAAGGATGATGAAGTATTTTGGCAGGATGGTTTCTAGTTAGGTGGGTATGTATATTGACAACAATGAATTCTAACTTAAAAAAAAATGTTTTGCAGGATAAAGAGGCATTGCAACAGCAACAGTACAATAACCTGATTCAGATCTCTGCCCTACAGTCTAAATTGGATGAAGCGAGGCACAGAGTACCAGCAGACAGCAGTTCTTCCCCCAACGAGCAGCTACAAGTGGAGCAGGAAGCACTTAAGACAAAAGAGAGAGAGGTAAGAGTTTTGGTAGGGTCTTGTAGACTTTGGAGTCACTCACATAATTGCAGAAGCATTTCGTGCAAACTTGTAACTAGGAATTTAAGACATTCAAAAACCCAGTGAGTAAAGTTGTAGTAAATGTGCTTCTTACCCAGTATTCTCTATGCTTTGGTGTTAACTAACCCTCCTTTTTCTTGCTTTGTTCTGTCACCCCCTGTCCATCCATCTCCCCTCCCACTGGAAACTGTCTTGTGATGATTCATGTCACCTTTGAGACTGATTGGTCAGTATCTGTTGTAAACTGAATTTCCTTTCCTTCCAAAGTTGAGGTAGAGCAAAAGGTAGATACATTTTTGTTTGACTTTGAGAGTGAGTGATAATTCCTTCAAGAACAGAAAGGACAATTACCCAAATGGTGTCATCTGACCTTCTCTTTTTTGTGAGCCAGAAAATGTTAGCGATGAGTTCTTGTGCCCAGCTAAGCTGAAACACGGTGTAATTGGTCATGTTATTTAGAACTTTTATTGGATTTACAAGCACAGATATGTAGCACACCACCCTCACCTCTGCTATATGTTTATGTAGTATTATATAATGATTATAGTATCTGTAATATACAAACATACAGTCCAGTTTAGGATGTGGAAAGAAGAAAAATGTGGGTGATCCTCCAGTTAATTGTACACTATTGTTTCAAAAGCAGTAAGAGAATAATTTCTTAAAGATGGAAGTTCCACGTCTCTTAGAAGTTTGACTTCAGGAGTCACTAAGCCTTTTGCATTTTCAAAGCCCCTATACCTCACCACCCATTAACGCAAGAGATCGATCAGAGCTGTGGGTGGCAAGATCACAGTGTTACCAAATAGCTCTTTGCACTCAAGCTTTCAAACAGCTACAAGCAGAGAAATGTGTAGTTATTGACTCTTTCACAGGTTGAAGGAGTCAATGCTCAGAACTTCTTTGATTGCTGTGTTATGGGATTAGCATGGCGGTGCTAATCTGCCATGTTCTGTCTTCTAGGAGAATGGTGATTATGTTAACCACTTGTGATTACATCAGACATCAAATGCTATCATCTCTTATTGTTCTGTCAAATTACATGATTTGTCAAGCCCTGATTGTTTAGAACATAAATATTAACATATCTTTTATGATCAGTTAGATTTTTTTTTTTTTTTAAAGAAAATGGAAAACCACCTTTGCAGTACTTTGGCTTCACAGCTGAGGAGCTGTAAAGAAACACTAGTTTCTTGCTCTCTTTTTATCTCTCAATTAATACAAATTGATTAGAGAGAGAGTTTAAATCCTAGAATTTGCTGAAGTTACTTGCTCTCAGTAAATAAGATGATGAATGAAGTTTTATCTTTTCTGTTTTAATAATAGGACTTAATTGAAACAACTATGCATTTTCTTTTTTTTTTTAGATTGCAAGCTTGTTAGACCAACTAGAACAATATAAAAATAATTTGATCAGTAAAAACGAGGAGATACTGCAGCTGAACTTGCAGTTAGAGATGCAAAAAAACCTTACCACTTCCAGCATCAGCCAGCTTCAATTAGAGAATGCACATTTGAAGGTAGGTTTCCTTAGCTTTAGTGTGCACCAGCTAAAGCTTCAGAGAGCTCCTTTCTTGAACGTTGTGGTCTTCATCTTGTGATGTTATAAACAGATGCTTAGCTTCTTTTGTCAAGGGAATATTGATTACTGGTACAAGGCTAATGCTGGTTATTGTGGAACAAAAAAAACCCGATACTCTTAATTCATGCTTGTGGTATTATCTTGTACACTCATTCGATTTAAATAAAAAGCTTAGTTTTTTTCCAGCCATGACAGATTATGAACTACAGTGTTGCCATTTAGTAAAAGCTATACAGTTTTGCATGCATTCCTGACCTCTACAGCCATAGCAAATGTTACAAGTTAGAAAACTGGTTGGTTGTCAGTCTGGCAACTAGAGTGTTCATCTCTTACCTTGAAAGTTGAGAAATTTTGTGGCAGTCTAATCCAGTGGTACAGATCTGAACAAGGTAGCTGTAGTTGTGTTGAGTTCTTTAACATTATAGCAAGGAGGAGAATGTTTAAATAAAGCCCTTGGTTCTGTTCTGACATTAGGTTGGGAGATAAAGTAAGTCTGTTCTAATGAGATTGCTTTTTTTCCTGATCAGGAGGATCTAACAAAACTTTATGTGAAGCAAAATCAGGACCTGGGTATTAGTGATTCCTCAGCTTTGTCATTCCTGCAAGCACTTCTTAAAGAAAAGAATCAAGAAATCGATCACTTGGATGAGCAGATGAAGAGGCTCCAGCATGAGCTAGAGAATACTCTGGAGAATAAAGTGAGAGTTCTTACTGTATGTTCATTGCTTGATTTTGAGGGAAGCAAGGCATCAGAATTGTACTGTAAATGAAATCGATTTGATAATTCTCTTAGGAAAGTAGAGTATTCTGAGTAGCTACCAGCTGAAGTGTGCAATTCTTCCTGCTGTTAAAGGTGTGAATTAATACCCGTGTAAAGAAAAGAAAATTTTTCTTCTTTTCAGAAGAAAAATGTAATTTTAGCTCCATGTGCAATAGTAATTCTGCCTACATACAGTAATAGTCAGATCTTATCCTTTTCCTCAGGTTGTAGAAGACCAAAACTCTGAAATTGAAGAACTCAGATCACTCATTGAGCACCTTCGCAGTGACCAGGAAAGGCTGCATAAAGACAAAGATGAAGAGGTAGAGCAACTCCATGAGGTAATTGAGAAGCTTCAAAAAGAGTTGGCACAACTTGGACCAGTATATCAGGAGGTTAGTGACAACCAAGATGATCTTTATCAACTTGCACTGGGAAAGCCAGTAGAAAACCTTCAGAATGAGTTGAGGAAGGGATTGGTAGATTGTGAGGGTGATATCGATCCAAACAGAAGAAATGCATTGCTACTCTCCAAAATGAGAGAACTTCAGGAGGAACTAGAGCTTGTCTCAACTGCTAGAGAAGCTCTGCAGCAGCAACTGGAAGCAAAGGAGTCGCAGTTCAAAATGGAAGTGGAAATTTTTGAGAAAAAGTGCCAGAAGTTACAAGAGTCATCAGAGCAGCATGTTGCAGAGCTAATGTCTCTGAGAACACAGTACGATGCACTTCAGGAAGAATACAGCCTTTTCCGAGCACAGTTTTCTCAGAGAGAGGTTGAAGCAGGGATGATGACCTCTCACATTCAAGAATTTGAAGATATTGTGAGAGAAAGGGAAGCAAACATTCAAGAGAAAGATATGCAAATGAAGACAATGACAGATCAAAGACAAGCGGACAGAGCCAAGTTGCAGTACTTAACAAAAAAGGCAGCAGAGCTTCAAACCAAATTGGGAGAGAGAGATGGACATCAGACTCGAGATGTTTACAGTCTTCAGCTAGATGTTTCTAGACTTGATTTCCAGGTGCAAGCGCTGAATCAGAAAGAAGTAGCTTATCAGAGAGAAATCAATGAACTGCAAGGTAGCACTGCAAAATCGCAAGATCAAATTGAGACATATGTGAAAGAGATTGAAGACTTACGATTGGAAAGAGGGGAACTTATTTCACAGTTGGAGTCGTACAAGCCAAAGGAGCAACGTGAGCATGAAGAGACTAACCTTAAGCCATTCTGCCAGAGAGAAAGAGAAGGCGAAGCCCTTAAAAAAGGAATGGAGGAATTGGAAGAACTAGAAGCAAATGTTGATCAGTCATTGGCAGTATTGGCTTCCCATACTGATAAACTGGTATGTGATTTGTTTTTTAATAGTACTGGTTTTTAAAATAATCCAATTTTATGTGTCACATAAAGCCCTACAGTTTATCCTTTTCAGTGCTGTAAGAAAGGATGAAGATGAATACTTTGGCATAAACATGGCTCTGGTGAGTCAGTTGGAAGGTCTGTCTTTGTGTAATTGCTCCAGCAGTGCCTAGAGGTAGGTGCCTGGAAGGTCTAAGAACAGGGCAAGGATACATGGAAACCTAATCCAGTCATTTTTTTCTGAGCTGGATATGATTTTGGGGCATGGATCCTAAGGTAGTTAATGGATGTAGGTGACAAAGTGTTGGCAATGGGGGAGCTGCGGTGGGGGGTCTCAATGAGTAAACACTGTGGCTGTTCCATGCTGGGCACAGCTGGTTCTACTGCGGGCAGAGCTGAGCCTGGCAGCCATGCGTATGGCACTGCTACAAAAACATATTTAAGAAAGAGCAAAATGCAGTGAGGAGTGAGGGGGGAAAAAGTGTGAGAAACAGCCCATGGAAGAGACCATGCTGGAGCAGATATCCATACTGCAGGGGAGGAGGTAGAGGGGTTTGGAATGAAGGAGCAAAACTAAGCCTGGGGAGAATAGGCCGGCGTGGGGGGGGGGGAAATTGTTTCCGTGTTTGTCTTTCGTTTCTTGCCATCCAACTCTTTTTAAAATTAAACAAATTTTCCCTAAGTCAAGTCTCTTTTGCTGTGAGAGTAATTAGTAGGTGATATCCCTGTCTTTATCTCTACCCATGAGCTCTTTCCATCTTATTTTCTCCCCTTGATCTGTTGAGGAGGAAGAGTGAGACAGTGGCTGGGTGGCCATCTGGCAGCCAGCCAAGGTCAACCCACTGTGACTAGGACTATATTTGCCATGCTTTATGGCTGTCTTGGAAAACTACTTGCAAATACTTTGTCATGAATTGTATTTTTTCCAGAAATCTTTATTTACTGTGACTCTCTCTCATATTTATTCTGAATCTTTCCTAAAACCATTTGCTCCAGGTAACCTGATGTGAACTTCTGGAAAGCAGTAGGACCCAGACGACCTGTTTTTCAGAGAGCTGTAGTTGTCTGTCATATACCAACTTACTGTATTTTTCAGGCTGGTTTAGAGAGGTGATAAGTAAGAGGGCTTATATGAAAAGAGTTTCTGAGTGCATAGGAAAGGAAAAAAGTTATGTGTCAGGCTTATGTGGATCTTGTAGGTCGTGACTGGCAGCAGGATATGGGTATAAAAGTCCAAGGTGTTTGACTTACACTGTATTACTTCCCCCTTTGTAGCAGGAAGGGGAAGGTGGCTATTCAGCAGCAGGTAGAAATGATGGTTTGTAGGTAGAATTACTAGATTTCCAAGTTAGGCAAAATAACTGAGCTTTAATGTTGGTATCACTAGTGGCAAAAACCTACTTGCAGAGTTACTGTGATGTTACAGAATGTTTCAAGTTACTCTGCTATTTCGCTTCATTGTCAGGCAATCACAACAGGATGCAGTTTTTTGGGGGTTTTGTTTTTTGTTTTGTTTGGGGTTTTGTTCGTTTTTTGTTTTTTTGTTTTTTTCTTTTAAAACCTCCTCAGTAATGACAGTGGGTTTTCTTTAGGCTTTTCTCTGTTATCTGTGAGCTACGCTGATGTACTTAGAGGTATGTTATGTCAATTATACTTGAATGCCAGCTATTCTTATTTAAAGAAAAGATAATTACTATGTAAAATCACTTATGTTTATTTTTTAAGCAGAAATTAAGGGTGTAGCTATGCAAAATGTCTGATCATTACTGGTGTTTGTATTTTTATTTACTTTGAAATTCTAGTTTGGATCAGTGCCATTTGCCTAGGTGATACTGTGCATTGACCTGACAAGATGCATCCCAGAGTCCTGAG
>JMFS01116076.1:0-27223 GCA_000699545.1 Podiceps cristatus
TTACCGTTTGGGGTTAAACCACGACATAAGGTCTATTGCTGCTCCCAGGACCCTGATATTTATTCCGTCTCAGGTTATTGAAAGACATTTGTACTTTGTGCACACATGTTAAGTCCTTTTTTGAACCGTGATAGCTGCAACAGTGTGCAAACCTCACATTTTCACTAGTTATCCTGTTCATGAAACCTGTAAGTATGCAGACATACTCTGATAATCTTTACTACATCATTCATTGTTTATATTTTCAAACTGATAGGTTAGAAATACCTTCATGTGACATTTCACAGGATTATAATTTTAACATTTGTAACCAGATGACCTCTACCTTCAAAATACCTTGTACAGCATCACAAAGAGTGTTTACACCACTAGATTAAGGCATTTAGTTTAGCTTAGAACATTTAAGTCGGACTCTATATTGTCCTCTGAAAAAGAACGTTTTCCATTGATTTTGTGGAAAACATTGTCTCCTGACTTTAAGAACTAAAATAGGAACCTGACTGTTGACCCCATGATTATATTTTCATTTTGGTAGAAAACTTGTCAAAAGAGTTCAGTGCATATCTTTGCTGTCAGAATGGTCCTCAGTAAACCGATCAAAAAAGCCCTTTATCTACACATGTTCATCTCTGAGACTTAAAACTTTATACAACTGTCTAGCGTGCTTCTTTATTGCATGGCATAATCTTAAGCATAGAAATGTATATATAGATACTGTGTAGCATTTCAGAATATTATTGCACTGTGGTAAATTTCTGGTTATTAAGGCATGTTCTAAATTTGATGCGATAGATACTGAGTCCAAGCAAAAATCATATTGATATTGACAGTGACTATCAATATCTTTTAAAAAATTTAATTGTGCCACTTTGTCATCTGGTGAAACAAAATTAAGTGAATTATATTTCAGATATTTTAAGAGTGTCACCAAATGACATGTCAGTTTTCAAAGATGTGTACAACACATTTCCTTCTCCTGAAAGATTTGGAAGTTGAATGTGTTACAGACCATACACAAGACAAAGGGCGGAAAGAGTATATTTCTACTTCAAATTTATAAACCCAGATTAAATGCCTAAATTACATTGCCATGACAGAATACCTTCTTGAATGTTCATTCCTCCTGGAGCAAACTTAGCAATTAAATTAATTAAATTCTATTAATTAAATCTGTGTAAATTCAATATAAAGAACTGTTTGCATATTTTCTGCTAATTTCTCTGGCCAACTACCAACTCCGAAAAACATAAATGTGATTAAGTGTTTATTACTATCAATAAAGCACTTGTGCCTTATTCTGTTTAAAGACTATTACCTTTACCCTGTGGCATGTTAACTCCTTAAATAGATGACATATTCTTTTAACTTTTCTGGCAAGTGCTCATCTACTAACAAATCATTGAGAGCTTATTAGCAGAACATATTTGTCTGTGACGTGTTTGGTAAACAGAAGTGTTTTAAAAAGAAAAAAAATCTAGTATATAGTATAAAGTAACTCACAATTTAAAGATTTGGTTTGGTTTTTAATCTTAACTTTTTTTGTTTTTTTCCCTCACTTAGTAATGATCAACCATTCTGTGATATACCTGGAGCCAAACTTATGTTGTCACTGATATATTTCAAGTGAGAAAGTCTCTGAAACTCATAGTACTGTCACTAGAAAATCTACTGTAATACTAGAGAGATCTAATTTGTAAGAGCATGACTTCACAACCTCAACCAGGAGTAAAGATGTTGTCAGAAAGATTGAAAGATGACAAAAGGAAACAATATCTAGTCTTATCAAAGATCTTTAGCTAGTGGGAGAGTTGTCATTGAGCTGAGACTTCATGAGAAACTGAGCAGTTCAAGAATGATAATTGGATTATTGTGAACTTGAAATAGGGTTGAAAAGTTAATAGGAATGAAAGAAGTCTTCAGATTATAGGAAAAAAAAGAAACCTTCAGTTGATTTGTTTAAATTTTAAAATAGAAAAGGGTAATTTAAATCTTAGATGAGTAACTCATCTTCCGAATGAGGCTTAAACTTACAGTAAGTTATGGAAATGTATAAATAATTTTTGTAATAAAAAATAATTTTTATAGAAGAACCAGATGCAATAGCTGAACAGCTTTGCAATCTGCAAAAGATACCTGTCAGCAGGTTGGGAATTCCTTGTGTTCATTTGAAAACTCTTTCTTGAAGAGAAGACCTAAATTTAAATTGCAACCCTGCTTGTAAAATTCAAACTGGGCACCTATGCAAGGTTTAGACTATGTGAACCTATTAATTAACTTGCTACCAGATATTCTGCAGTGGGTATCTCTCAATCTAGATTGTTGCAGCTGTCCAACTTGTATGGACAATTAGGTATTTATATAATCAGGGATTTCTATCTCTTCCATTCCAAGTGATTATTCAAAGAAGCTATAAAGTTCACTTCCTTTCCCAGCAAATTTGTACCACTCAGGTACTATTCTTCATATCTTTTTTTTTTTTTTTTTTTTTTTTTTTGCCCAGCTTTACTTTAAAATGCAGCAAATTATTTTCTCATTAACAAGTCTGATATTAAGAATATTATTTTTTCAGAAATATGTTTTTGAGTCTGGTCTGAGTTTGTTGTAATGAACTTTAAGCTTTTAAAAAATATGCAGTTAAAAGTCTGCGACAGAAAATCACTAACTCATAGGATCTGAGTAACATTACAACTAAAGAATTAATCCTTTCTATACATCATGTATTTAGATCATCTTAGGAAGAAAATGACATACTTTCTATGTTATAAACAAAAAACTTTTTTTTAATAGAGAAGTAAAAAAAAATATTGTAAACAAATCTTTTTGTCCAACTTAAATCTAATGCCTTAAAACAGTGATATTTAACAATGTGGACCTATCAGGGATCAGATGAACAAAGAATATTAGAAACAGTAAGTACAGCATGATAAATCATGATAAATAATAGTGAGAGAGAGATGAAGATAAAGTCATATAATTAAATATTTACATTTATAATTTCATTCTGTTGTGTACCATTATGATCTATTGATTATAGTTCTTTCCTGTATGGTTCACTCTACTGAAATACAAGTTTCATACTAGTATATAATTGTGTTAATGTACTTTTCCTTCATCTAAAGAAACCAAGTGCCACCTGAAATACCCTGGCTTCTCATAGCAAGAACAAAGGGAAGATTCAGAATTTCTATGGAATCCCAGGCCTTATAAAAAAAAGTTCTGGGTACTGCACTGAGCCTTATTTCCCATACAGGTATAGTTTTTGAGGAGAAGGAGCCCTTATCAAACAACAGCAACTGATTTGCAGGTTGTCCTCAACCCCAGCACTCACCAGAACCTTGCTGAAGAAGAACTTTCAGGCAATGCTAACTGCTCCTGATGTTTTTTTCTTGAATGACCCTTTCAAATAAAGAATCCTCACATCATTTTATTGAAAAGTTAAAGAAAGAAAGAGAAAGCACAGTCCAATTAACCATCATAAGATATTTGTTGCATTTGTGTTAAACTAAAACAATCTCTGTCATTGATGGCTCCTTCCACAGTCCAGTCCAGGGTCGCACAGACCTGTGTGTTAGTGGAGGTTGCAATTTGACAGCAGCTTGATATGGATTAGATCAGTACTTTTCACTGTCCAGTATTTAACTTTATCCTGAGACTGCTAAACTGTTACAGCCATGGTGACAACTGCCAGCACTCTTACCTGATGCTCTGTAACTTTCTTCCCTACCTTGTCACCAACATAATATTGGTGTGGTGTCTTGAGTTAGCCAACTGGGAAAAAAACTCCTATATGATACTATATCATATTAAGTTATTTTAAGAGTATAAAAAAATATTGCATTTTAATTCTGTTATAAATTCAGTATTTTAATATTTTTAATAAGTGGCTTAACATTTTAATGAATTAATAAATAGACCCATATTCAGCTATTTTATTTTAAATAAAGCAATCATTTTTATCTAAAGAATTTCAATATGGTGATCAAATTTGCTCTTTTATTGTCTTTGTAGGTATTTAATTAAGCTTTGAGAATGTTGAAGTTATTTTCTTATCAGCTAGTAAAAATAAACTTTATGCAAATACTTTTTTTGTGAAAGAAATATTAACTACATTTGTTAGTTTCCCATAAAATTCTATTAACTCTTCACCTGTTCTCTTTAAAGTAGATCTATTTTTGTCTAATTTTTCTCTCCTAGAATTTATGAATAAATAGGAAAATCAAAAAAGAACAAGTAGCATAGGGCTATACTGACAGATGAAAAGTTAAAAAAGAGAAAATAAAATAGTCATTAAAGCCTTCATGAGGAACTATAGTGAGGCTAAATAATTGGGAAGATTAGGAAAAAAGGACTCCATGTGTACACAGACATTTCACCCCCATCCCAATTTTGTATAGACCGTGTGGAACCCAGGACACTGTAGTATTTCATTTCAGAAACAGTGATATTTTTTAAATAATCTCTGCAGGGTCTGTAACTGCCGGCTTGGCTGCCATAGAAAATCTAGAGGATTCTAGGTCACTTCTCTGCTGTGAACTGTTGAACAGAAGCTTTGAATTAAAAATGCTTCTTGACAGCATTTCTTCTGCCTACAATAGGATAACAGCAGCAAAATTGGTAAGACACTTTTTAAATTGTGAAGGAGGAACTGTGCAGACCTTTTCAGTTTCCAAGTACCAAGAGTCCCAGGTCTTTGGCTTCAGGGCAGACTGGAACCTTATATTTTTATTTTCTATAAACTGCTTGTGTGGATGGCAGAGGAGTTATGATATCTGGGAGCATTTGCTCCAGCTGACAAACTCCAATAGAAGTGGACTTGTAAAGAGATGGGATAGTGAGCTAGAAGTAGTCTTTAAAATCTTCCAACTTCTTTTTTAATTAGCATTTTCCTTTACCATTTTATCTCCAGCCTGTATTTGGACATACCTACAAAAAAGAAAATACCAATACTGACATGCAAAGTTAATGACAACACTCTCACCTCTTTTTGTTCATAAACACATTGCCTTAGCCCAACCTCTATTTCTGTGGAAAGCAGGCTTTGAGCTGGTATGCCGTTCCTATCATTTCCACTAGCACAGTGTGGTTTAGATTGTATGGAGAACCTGGGGTAGTAATTGAGATGCATCAAATAAAGCTTTCTAATACAGTAGCAAAGTAGACATGTAAATATAGTCTGTGCAAAGCAATCTTCTTTTCAAGGTAAGTTTATTTTATAGCATCCTAGAATAGTTAGGTTGGAAGGGACCTTGAAGATCATCTAGTGCCAACCACCCTGCCATGGATGGGCAGGGACACCTCCCACTAGACCAGGTTGCTCAGAGCCCCGTCCAGCCTGGCCTTGAACACTTCCAGGGATGGGGCATCCACCGCTTCTGTAGAGGTGGGGGATGACCCATGCCTGGGGGTGTTCAAGGCCAGGTTGGATGGGGCCCTGGGCAACCTCGTGTAGGTCCAGGCCTGGAGGTTGGTGTCCCTGCCTGTGTCAGGGGGGTTGGAACTCTATGATCCTTGGGGTCCCTTCTTACTTCTTATATTCTAGTTTAGGTAAATGATATCAAGGATTATTATTACAGGATTGACCATGGGTTGGTTTAATCTCCTTTTATCACGGTTCTTTATAATATTGATATCTGAAGGTGAGCTAATGACTTTCCTTTTGCTGTCAATAAAGGGGAATAAAGCATAAGCCACCCAACTTGGTTTATATGGCCTCATTCTAAAGTTGATGTCATTCATTAAACTGCTTAATTATTCTTTAAAGATGCTACTTTCAACTAAATGGAAGGCAGATGAACGTTTCATAGATATATACACTATAGATATCTGCCTTTATTATAAGCATCTGTTGTCCCGGAAATCTTTTTTTTTTTTTTTTTTTTTTTTTTTTTTTCTTCCTGGTGCTGTATTTTGTTTGCTATATTTTGTTTCATTTTTGCATGAAGGCAATATTTAAGCACTCAATCTAGCAAAACAATAATGACCAATGCATTTGACCTACTTCTGTGGAGTAGGAGTAGTTATTTCAGCTGTTGTGCTGTGTTTGTTTTTGAGTAGGCCTACTATCAGCTTTATTAATCATGACCTGGGAACCAACTTCAACTATAAGGAACTACTGTGGCATGTTCACTTTTGACTAGGATAAAAGGATTACAATTGGCAAACTTTTAATGGGTTTTTGGGGAGGGATAGTAATATTCCTCAAGTGACTTGTTTGTCATCTCTCTAACTCAGGTCATGCTGGCACAGTTGAGATCAGGAAGTATAACTGAACCAAAATTTTCACAATGAAAGAAATAAAATTTGTCAGCAGAGATTTCACCTAAGACTTCCTGAACATTTAAACTAAGGAAGCTCACTTTGAGTTACCAGTATAGTTGATAATCATTATAAATGATTTAACCTTCTCCAGCAAATTGTATGTACTGTTTATTAGCATCTACTGCATCGTGCTTTTTCCAAACCTAATGCATTCTTTAGTGTTTCTCCTCTCTCTGATATTTTGTGAGACTTCAACGGGTGCATAGTATGGTACTTGGAGAAAAAAAAAAATAAATTAACATCTTGTTAATTTTAAATTTTTTGCTATTTGTGAAACTGATCATGGGAAAACTTGTTGGTTAACAGCCATGTTATTTTTATTTCTTGGTCCACGGGAAGCTGGTTCTGAAAGTATTCAGGATATTCTCAGGCTTTTAAAGTTCTGAATTTATATGTGAAGGGGTATAAGATTAAAAGAAATTTAAACCTTATAGTTTGGATCGGTACAAGTGGATTTTTGTAATGTCTTTTTGTAACTTCTTTATTAAACAGAGGATGTGAATATTAACATTAATGTAATTTAGCCTATTAACATTCAGAGAAGTTGGACTGGCCTGGAAGTTGGTTACCTGTTGTATAAATAATTGGAAAATAGTCATATATTTTAATTCACATAAAAAAACCCCCAAAAGCTAAGTCAGAAAATGTTATGTTTATTGAAGCTGAGAAAGAAAATGTGATATCCAGTCTCCTACATAGAGTCCTCTCTCAGAGTATGCCTTTCCTCCATCAACATCACATCTTCCTCTTGCAACTGCACCAAAATGAGAGATAAAACAGTGATCCCAGCTTGAGCCTTGTGAGAATAGTTCCAGGGTTTTTAATTAACAAGAATCTTGATTAGAGCAGATGGAAAGGCATTTATGCAGCACTGACTAAATCATGTCAGTTGTGCATATACTAGTAAACCAAATATGTCTATAGAATGGGTGTAGACCCTAGCAGACAATATGTCTGCCATCTAATTGCCAGAATATTTATTCCCTGGCACGTTTTCTGCTTGTGTCAATTATCACCTTGACACAATTCCCAGGCATGATGTGAGGGATTGTGTGTACGGATGAGGCCATCGTGGTTTGGGATAAATATTAAGGACATAAGGATTTTAGCCATGCCTTGCCACTGGCTCTTCGGAGCACAGAATGGTTGCTGACCTATTTCTTTAACAGCATATATGTAGCCTCAAACTCCCAGGTGACATATGTATAAAAAGCACACCTTGTTCATAGTTTTGCCAGCTAGCTAGTTCTGTATGTTCCCATGCTCAACGTCCGTATCTATGAACTATCTTTCCTTGGCACTCAGCATTTCCATTGTATAATACATGCAGCTAAGACATGCAATATAGATTTTTAGATTTTACTTTGGAAGATGGGTGTTTAAAATTTAGACAAGCAACACAGGATTTGGCAACTTTTTGACGCTTAGATCATCATTGGATTTCTTCTTAAAACCATTCTGAAGACAACTAGTTAACAATTTCAGAATGATGGCAGGAAATAGTCAAAATCACTTTTATAATGGTTTGGTAGCATTGGAAAAAACAATCATGTCAAGGCATACAGTTTGGACAGGAGATAAACTATCATTTATGTTAAGAAGGGCTTTTAAGAATTAGTTTCATGGTTCAGGAACAGTTCTTAAGCAGTTAGGAAAGGTGCATCTTTACCCTGGAAAAAGGGAGTAACTACATGGCCAGCTGAGAAAAAGAGCCCTGTAAAAAAAAAAAAAAAAAAAAAAAAAAAAAAAAAGATTTGAAAGCATATGGTAAAATTTTATATATTTGAAAATGTTTTCTGAGTCATAGTTTAAGTTAATTAATATGTTTCTAGGTCATTAGAAAGCTTTTCTTCATCTGTTAAGTTTCACATGATATCCATCAGACATAAAAGAACAAACAATTGCTGGTGTAGTGTCACAAATCAATTGAATGCTGCTTAATAACCTTCATTTCATGAAAATCACTGCTACTAGTGAATGAATAATGCTTGGAGATAACCACAATTGTTTAACAAATAATCCCTTTAATTTCAAAATTTGTGTTGTTATGTATAAAGCTACCAGATGGCATCTCAAAATACATCTAACTCTGTTGATCCAAGGTTTAAAACCCCCAAGTTTTAGGATTTTCGTGACATGTCACTTCTAACCTTAGACTCTGATTTCTCAACTCATTCAAGAGATGACTGTTCTGGCAGACATATAAAAAGAAGCAAAGTAAAAACAGAAAGCGGTAAATTAATGGGATGAGGGCAAATTACATGCTAACTGCAGAGAAATAGCTGAATACTATATTAAGCTACTACCTACTTTTAATCTATAAAATATATCAGGCAAAATCTGGATTAATTTGAAATGGATATAAATGCAAAATATTCTACAAGTCATTGATGCTGTTAATATTAATTTAACCTATGCCCAGGAGTAATATCCCCAATTTGAAATCAATAGATCTTCATTATTTCAAATTTACTGCAGCATTGATGAGATCTTAATTTTACTGTTTTATATTATGAATAATGTGAATACTATGCAGCATATTGCAATCAATATCTTGAAATATATAAATATCTGCATGATCACTAATATTGCAAATCTCTAGTATTGCAGAAAATGAAGGAAAAAATAAAGAAAGAAAAGGCTGGCATATTAGAACACCATGGTACTGTAATTTTTCCCATCACCAAAATTATTTTTCACTATGAAAACATCACAAAGCAACAACAAATATAGCCAACTTATCCTTCCTGTGCTTCTTGCAGGAAAGAGGACATTGTCACTTCTTTCACTCCTGCATTTAGAGAAAGCAGATCCCAATTGCCCCTTTCCTCCCTCTAAGAGTAATTCAGGGATTTTCTGCCTAGTAGAAATAACTGCTAATTAAAAACAAGGACTAACCTTAATTAACATCAAAGAAAAAGACAGAACGAGAGACAGACTATAGTAATATACTGAAGATACTCAGTTCTGCTGCTCCTGTAACCAGGAGCACAGCAGCTCTTCTGCTGTGATCCTATTTTACATCCTATTAAAGATGCTTAGAACATGGAAGTATTTGCACGTGATAGTAGAAATAGCCCCTATATCAAGAAAAATACATTGTGCCCTCAAAATCTCTTGCTGCTGCCTATAGAAGCCTTCATATCTGTGGCAGCAGGATGGATAGCAAGTTGCAGTGAATAAAGTGGCCTGATGATAGTGAGAGCTGACATCAAGCCTTTGTATGTCTCAATTTATACGCAAAATCTCTATAGTCTCCCAGATTGGTGCTAGAAGATGCATTTGCAATAATTCTCCTTAGTAGTAATTTTTCCTTAGAGATAACACTAAATTACAGGATTGGTAAATTAATGTTATAATCATCGATGACAATCTTTTATAAGAAAAACAGAAGTAGAAAACAGATTCAAAGGAAACCTTTAAAATTTTTGTAACACCTTCATGCCAATAACAATATTAAATCTAATATCCTGGCCAGTTACGGTACGAGTGATTCATTCTGCCAACCTATTTTGAAATAAAACATATTCATTTCCTACTCAAGATACAATGCCCTGATAATGTCCTTAATTTTAAATACTGTATTTTATCAGTGATTTCAGGACATTACCTCAAATTTACAAAATATTTTTGAAATAGACAATTATGGAAAAAAAAATGGGATATATCAGCTTCATGAAAAATCATTTTGTTGATTACTTAATCCAAAACAGTATATAAGTAGTGCACCATGCAGTATAAAGTGTTTTCAAAGGAACAATTAAATGATTATTTTCAGAATGATGAAGCGATAGATTTTCACCAAAATAAATGTTTTTGAAAGCAAGACTATTGAAAGTCAAAATGCAGAGTGAGGCTAAACACCAAATAAACTCTGAACCGAGTAAAAAGTAACTGAATTCTAGGAAAATGTAATTATTAATACAAGTACCAAAGCACCTTTAACTAACTAAAAGCCAATTAATTTCATGAGGTGCACATTCTTCAAATAAAAATCAACTCAAAATAGTTTGATTTTAATCAAACTAGTAATCTCTCTAAGAAATAGGCAAAGTCATAGATAAATATTTTAGATAATGGAAAAGTTTGAGATAATCATACATCAATGCATGAAGCATATATTGACAAAATTAATTAACGACATAGATTGCTATCTGAATACATTTCATGCACATGATATATTTAAATGATTAATTGAATCTAATTGCCATGGTGTGCCATCACAAGTTTTCACTTCACGGAATGCTTCTTGAGATCTACCTTTGCAGGTGATTTTAAAAAAAATATAGTTCAGGTTATTTGTATTATTTGTATTTAATATTCAACTTTTCTTCAAAATATTGCACAGTGGATTGCTTACCATTATTTAGATGTATTTAATAAAGGTGCCCGATATTTTACATTGTTTATCATGTTTAAGTTTAAGCTGAATTTCTTCCATTTAACTTCTTTATTTATTTATTTTTTATGAAAAAAATTTTTCTTCCTGTCTGAAAGCTTTGAAATGTTTTATGTGCTTTATACACTTTCAGAGATGATCTCAAAAATTTGACAGGGTAAAGTTTGTACCTTTTATTACCTCATCTAACTATGGCTATCATACTGAAAAACTGTAGATAACTCAGGCTTAGTGAGACTCTCTAGGGAACATGGAAATATTTTAACTTCTCAGACACTGTGGTTATGAGAAGGCCCCACGAGATCTCCAACTGTTACCAGATGAGGACTGTACATTTTCGAACTATTGGAATGAAATTCTATGCTTTTATGATAAAGGTTTCTCACTGCTTCCCCGGCACTGAGTTAGACCAAACACTGGAACTGAGATGAGGGGACTTGTCTCTCCTCTGATCCCAAGGATTCTGCTACTGACACCAAGTGAAGGAGATATTTTTCCAGAGCAACTATGACACAGTGCAAGGACTGTACCTGTTCTGACTGTGAGGTATTACTGCTGCAGTAAAGGAGGATGTAGTTGCAGAAACTCATTCTTACCTCTTACAGAAGCTGGAAGATGATTGGCAAAATGAGAAGAAATTGAATAATAAGCCTCTTTGGAGAGATTTTCTTGAAAATTATACTTTTCCTTGCTAATCACAACTTTTTTGTGCTTTATGTAGCTTAGAAATAATTTCTCCTTTCATAGTTCTAGGTTTTTTCCTTGAAAATTACGAAATTCATGCCTAATGTGTAAAATTTGTTACCGAATAAAAATTTTACTTTTCCTTCAATAATTTCGGTTATCTCCTATAAAATCATTAGATACTAAGATATCTGCTACAGTTTTAAAGGCAGGTGGGTAACACTTGTCATCTACTTATTGTACAATTACCACTACAAATCTTAACCAGTCATTAAATAAGCATCATCCTCCTTGAGAAATTAAGATATCAAAGGTCTTTTAGAAAAAATCCACTATGTGAGCACTCCACACATGCCGGTAATTGTATCACCATACACTACTGTATATCTCAGAAACTGTTGACTCAGATCATTTAAAATCATCTAAAATGACCAGAAGTTAGTGTGCTTTTCAGAGCAGAAAATAGATAACCAAAAAGAATAATACAAGAAAGAGCAGGTGTGAACAGATGGATTTATGGATTTGTTTCATAAATTACAAATTTTTTAATTGTTTTTTTATAGCTGATATCTTGTTGGGAAAAATTTCTAACTGGTTAATGTTCAAAACGAAAACTTGTGTTGTGAAGCATGTCTGTTATATACTCCACATACTATGTATGCATATTCCAGTTGTTAAGGGTAGGGAGATGTTTAAATAAAAAACGTTTCTTAATGAAGAAGCAATCAGGATGCCATGAGGTAAAGAATTTTAAGATGCAGAAATATGAAAAGAAAAATCACTTACATTGTCAAGTGAAGATGATGTCATTATCAACAGGTCTTATAAACAGATCCAGTACTAGCCAGGATTAAAATTTTAGAAGGGATCCATTATCAGTCAGGAGTGAGTGGCATTTAGGAAAGGATTTTACTAGGAACTGAAGTGATGTAGTTTGATTTCTTGAACTTGATATGTGGATTGCTATGGATTTGAGGTTGCCTTGACATCCATTTCTAACCCCTTGTTAAAAACTTGCCCTTTAGTCCAATTTTGAGGAGAAAAATACCATTTCAGTGTCATTTGATACTCTGACATGTACAAATTGAAAATAGCTGTAGTTATAAACAATAACTGGCATTTCTGGACACTGCTGATACTTGGAATTTGAGTTCCAGCTATGAGCCAGAGGACTGTAATGCTGAGAACAGCACTGACTTTTGAAGAGCAAGAAGAATTTCATGCAGTTGATGATGAAGCCAGAATCTTGAGGGGGTTTGTGAATTGTTTTCCATTTTTACCACCATCAGTAAAGACTGAAGTAGAAAGCAGTGCAGAGAAATTAATATACTTTTCCAAGACAAATGATTACACCAAAGTTTGGCTTTGAATAACCAAAGGCACGTTTGACTTGTCTATTCTCAGAAAACAAACAATGTCTGAGACACTTTCTCTTATCTTTAAGTTTAAAATAAGTATTTAAATACAATCCCTGTTAACAAATACACAGAAATATAGAATATAATAATAAAAACTTTTATTTCTTTATTCAGTCATAATAATCTTCATCACCAAGAATAGTAAGTCCCTAGTCATCTGGAGCTTGAGTATCTATTCACATAGTTAAGGTTTTGTTCTAAATAACTCAGGTTTTAATAACTAAGTAATCCTATAAATTGTGATATAAGAGGAGAAGGCTTTACCTATATCAGCAATGTAGCAATGCCAATAATATCATCATTCATGAAACAGATGCTAAGGAGAGTTGTAACTCTTGATTTTAGTAAATCATATTGTTCAAAATATCTTTTGTTTCACAAAGGAAATAAAAAATTGTAAACAAGTCAGGATTTTTATTCCCTTATGTTACAGAACTGAAATGCAACAGTTGGGCCTGAAGCTTTCTTAATTGTATTGAAAAATGCTTTTCAGAACAGTGAACAAGGGGGTGTCACAATATAAATTTGACATATTAATCTCCAATTTATCTTCAGTTTGTAGATCTGATTAATATAGGCTTTATTACCTTTTTACAGTAGTCAACTGTATCATAACTGTAGAATTTATACTGAAATCTTCTTGTAAAAACAACATAGGAAAGTAGAAAAACACATACTAATTCCAGTTTAGAGATTATACATTTGTTTCTTATGTCCCAGCATATTCCCAGTATCTTCGTGCAAAGGTTGTTAATGCAGGAGAAGGCAGAGTATTACAGAACTTAAATAAGTGAGAGATTTAAAATGGAATAAAATATTGCAGAAACAGAGAAACATAAAAGTATACTCAAAAGTTTCAGGTTATATACAACAATTAATCTAATATAACTAACCATTAATAACTCAATTTTCATTTTTCTTAATATAAAAAATACATAGAGTGAAAAAAATATGTCATAATGAAGACTTGCTTGATTTTCTTTGAAACAAAGTAGACACTACAGAAATCACAACATTGTAGCCCTGTCCAGGTAGTGTCATACCTGTTAGTCTGTTAATAAATATTTGATTAAGATTAATTGATAAAGAATAAAAGCTTTTCAGGATTTCCAAATGCTCATATACTAATATATATTAGTTAGTTGAGCCATCATTAAAATCCAGAAAGTTCACTGCCAAAATTATGACTGAATGTTGGGTTGAGCACTCAGGGTTCTGAGACCCAAATTAAGAAGTCTGGACATCCCTAAGTTTCCATGCTGGTTTTTTGTTTGGTTGGTTGGTTGTTGTTGTTGTTGGTTTTTTTCTTAGAACCTTCTATTTACATTTAGCTAGTACATTAATACAGTAAACATCTGATAACCAAATCAATGTTAATTGCAAAAGTGCTCCAATTGTCACAAACATGTCTGATGAAAATTGAATTTTTCCCTGAATGAAAATACATCTTCCTAAACTTGTTGAGAAACAAAGTAAAAAAATGTATCTTTCTCCTCATTTTTTCTTGTTCATCCCTATTTTGCAGGGATAAAATGGAGGGGAAATGAAACTGAAACGTTCATCAGTTCATTAGCACGTTTCCACCAGAAATGGAAAATTAATGCTGAAAACACGTTTTTTGTACATCAATTGACATAATTTTTTCCTCCTATACATTAAAGTAGAATTTAATATCATTCTATCACATGATTGAACATGTCAGATATAGACCTGAGGATATATTTCTGTGTATTCGTTACCATTTCACACTCTGCTAACAGCCTACTTGTATAACATATATTTCTTTGACAGTGTTTAGCTCTTCTAACATACTGATCTGTCACTCTTTAAAGAAGTTTTGCAAAGACCTCTGTAAGATATATGATCTTTCAGTGAGTTAGCACCGCAACAAACACTTCATAAGCTCTGTCAAACAGTGATTTGTGCAGGACTGCAGCAGGCTATTAAACTTATCTTTTCCTAGAACATTTTTCTTTTTCTCTATAAAAGCAGAGAATATTGAAACTACTTAACAGTAGAAGCCAAAGGGGTGTTGCTCAAGTAGTTTCTCAATATAGAAATACCAGTAAGTTTAGAGACAAGACTGGCATGGTTATTTCAGTATTAGACTGTCATGTAGAGATAGCCAGAGAAACAGTGGCCTACACAGGTGTTTAATGAGAGGTTAATTAAAATCTTGAGTTATTTTAGTGATAAACCTTCTGTCCCCTCAAATTATGACCATTTCTATGCATTCCAACAACAGACCTGTCAAGAGAGGAACGCCCCTCAGGAGGTAACCTGAAAGGATAAGGATAAAAGTAGCTGTTTTTCTGGCTGCTAACATGATTTGAGGGAAGGTTGACTGTATGAGTTCAAGATTATATTGGTTAATAAAAGAAGACTTTGAAGGAAGAATGTTAATGTGTCTCTGTCACATGAATTACTTTGCAGATGCACTCCACCACTGTATCTATAAAATAAGATTAAATGTCTTTTACTGCTTATGTCTCAAACACAGTTATTTTGATGCAGGAATAACGAAAGAAACTATTTGATCCCTATCTCTGCAGAACTCAGACTAGAAATTACAAATAACTCTTTCTGAGATTACAAATAACTCTTTCTGATTTTAAAACCTCTGGGGGAAAAAAAAAAAAAAAATATACCTGTAACTGTCCATAGCCCAGAGGCAACAGTGTACCAAGTCATGTGTCTTACTATATTATTTACTTTTTCACTATTAGAAAGAAAAAAAATAAGCACTTTTCACCAAGCCCCACAAAAGATAGCGTATATAGAGCAGTTTCATCTATGTCAAGTGATACTTGTTTATAGAAGAATGTTGGTAAACATTCATCTTGAAAGGTCTGTCTTTTTTTTTTTTTTTTTTCAGACATTTTAAATCATTCCTGCATTAGGAAATCATATGTTTCACCAGAAAATATACTACTTTCATTCTTCCATGCTTGAGAATTCTAAAAATGTTTTCCCAAGTGTGACAGGGAACTTGCCTTAAGCATAAGGCAAAGCACACAAATTTTGAGGCTCGAGAAATGTTCACTAAGAAATGCACAAGCCCATGCAATGAAGGTGGTAATAGAATGCTGAATACCAACACTAATGTTAATTCTTGCAAAAGGAAAATGCTGAAATAAAAAAACAATCACAGATAACTGCTTCTCAAGTGAAGGACATCCGGGAATTCTTACTAAAAGTGAAAAGGAAAGGTGGAATAGATGGGAAAAGCAGACTTAATGCTTTTATGTTTGGAGTGGAATGTGCTTTTCCTGTCATGTGGAGAGCTAGATGTTGTGGAAGGTATGATATTGTGGGTGCACAGCTCAGCACTGAGTTATAAACCAAAGTTTTATGGAATGTAAATTATGCAAAGGTTTTGTGCTTGCCCTTGATGAATGGCCTATTGTGGATGTTTATTTATTCACATTATTATCCATTAATTTGATCACACTGTCTTTCCTGATTAAAGAATCATCATGTAAGTAATTTGGACAAGATCAGCAATGTTGTATTATTTCACCTTATGCAGTAGAGTCATTAGGCCATAATGCAATTCAGCACTGTGAAATTATCAGGGTAAGTACCATTAAAAGCAGAATCATGCATATATCCTTGACATAGTATTTTTAAATGTTCTCGTGTCTGCACATTTTTAATGAAAAAGTCATATCATACCTGAGATGAACATTAACCAAAGAGACCTTTGCTAATAAAAAGGACTTTATTAGGTGGCCATCTGCTTCATATCTTAAAAGTATGATTTGAAAAATCAAAAGAGAAAAATGACTCTGAGAATAGCACTTTATTATGAAAGATCTGCATTTTTGATGTATTTCTGAGTCATGTCATAAACACTAAGAAAAATGAGCAAAATGAAACAGTTTTACTACTATTAGTTGTACACTTTTAATCATAAACTTTCTCTTGCTTAATATATCAGCAGTATTTTCAGATATATTCTGAAGGCAGGATCCTTGAGTACAATTTGATGTAAAGACAAGGGATTATACTTCCATCCTGACATGGAGTGGAGATTTTATTTCAACATTTTCATAAAAATATTTTGATCCACAGGAAGACATGTTGTATTTGAGAATGTAGTATTGTTACTTTACATTTACTTATACATTATCACAAATTTACACTCTTGAAAGTATGAATACATATTAATGACAGCTATGTAATATAATAAAATAAGCTGAATAAACTGTTTCATATCCATACATAGTCTGAAAGATGTACAAGTGCATCATGAAGCATTCATGAAAATACTTTAAAAGGAATCTTGGATTAAAGATTTTAAATTTCACCTAATGTGTTGAGACCTTGAGACACATACAAGTATAAAGAGTTTCTGTTTTCTAAAGATGTTCTGTTGAAAGGATATGATAAGAATATTCAGAAAAGTAATTACAGCAGTCTAGTCTTCACTAAACAAAGGCACTGCCTAACCACTACATCTGTTGAAGAGAACTATATCTATTGAACAGTAGTCTCAACCTCCTGGTTGAGATTCATTATGAATTATACAAAGGAAAAGACCTCTGAAGAGTTTGATAATGTCCTTTTGACATCCCTGAAGGCCCTTTGCCATGAAATACAGTAAGGACATCAATACTATCAAGAAATGGTGGTGCTGGAAAAACAATTGTGATACAGATTTTGGAAGGAATAACGATTCAATCCTCTAAAGCAAAATTCTAAACCATAAAACTTCCTAAATGAAAACTAAATTAAAGAATTAAGGCCCACCTTTCTTTTGTAAAAATGGGTAAACTAGAAACATTTAGAAAATAACTACAGGTATATAACTCTAACTTTGTAAACATGTTTTCTGTAAAAAATGTTGTTAAGGAATCCTTCATACCAGCAGTAATGGTGGAAACCAGACTGAAATTTCACTGTAAGAGACAGCATGTCCTTTGAGAAAAAGAAGTAGGTAGTCAATGAAGTGATCCAATTGCATCAAACATTTGTGGTTCTATTTGTGGTTCTAACAGGGCACTACAGTGTCTCCCAAAGGTAATTCTATATAAAAACATATATATACCAACACATACATATATCAAGAATACATAATATATATTAAAAACTTGGAATTTTATGTTACCACAGATAAATATAGAAGGAAATGTTTGTTACTCTGCCAGGTCATACAACAGCTCTGAATGTTTCAGGTGCCACCTAGTGCTCAGTTCTCATGTGTCGAAGTCCCTTTCATGGGGAGCAAACTGATTTTCTGTCTGCCTTTTTATGCCACTGTCTAACGATACATCCATGACACAGCCATATCTACATTTTATACTTTAAATTCCAGTTTTAAACCCTGAGTGATCCACTAGCAGAAATAATCTTTCTTTAAAAAAATAAATAAATAAATAAAAACCCAGGTTGAACAATTCAACATACCAGAAGTTCTGTGCCTTCAAGGTTAAGGCACAATTTGTGAAGAAGGCCCCTGTGGTGGGGTAACCTTGGCTAATAAATTAGCCTTGGACAAGTGTATGTAACCTCAGACTATATACTGGTCACTTCAGATGACCTTTGCCAACAGGAAGCTGGAAGAGGTGTTGCTTACTTTCTTTTTTAGACTAGCTAGTCTCTAGTTTATAATCATTTAAACCATAAATCTTTCAGACTAGACTTTATACCAGTTTGAGTCAATTCACTAATTAGCAAAGCCTGTCAGTGCTCACGTGTCGCCTCTTACATTTCTTCTTAACCCAACTTAAGGAGTCCCAGTATTTTTCCACAAAATGTGCTTTATTTGATTTTGTTCTTTGCTTTCAGTATTCCTATCATCTTGAATACAAAAATATACATCTTCTTAATATCTGTATTATGTCTTACAAAAATGGAACCCTGATTTCAGTAGGAATTTAGATATGACAGTACATCTAATATATATAATTAATGAAATTTATTTGACATATGTATCTATTCTTGTCTGTGACATTTGTGTGGAGACACTGTCTATATGATAGGACACAACTTGTTTGTGCTATGAAAACCTTCTTCAGTGGGTAAACTGCCTTTTCCTAAATTCAATTAGCCTTTTATGTCTTTGGTTACTGCAAATTCCCTGGATAAGGACAGTCAGTGAGGAACAATGCAACATTTATAAAGTACCTAGCATAAGGCAAAATAAGGAAAGGCATTGAGACAACAGTGGAATGAAAATAAATAATACTATGAGATATTTCTTACCATAACAGTTCAGAAATTGAAGATGAAATTCTTTTGTGTAACTCTGAAATGCATAGTAAGAAATACCTGTTGCAGAAGGAATAGTGATATGGTATGGGCTTTAGGATTATTTTTTATTTTAGATTGTTCTGTGTTCTGACATAATCTTTGCTTTCTAATTACAACAGCCTCTTCCCAGCTGCCTACCGAATATAGCTATGCCCCAAAAGTGCTCAGAATTACCACAGTCTAAATGGAACAATGCTGTTGTGACTCATATACGGACATATCTCTACAGCCATTGCATGGCAGGCAGGGTCTGGGCTTCATCCCCCTGAGAAGCTGAACAAACGCCATATGCAGCAGATACAGTACCTCAGGCTTTAGACTATACTGATAGGGTTGAATGCTTCCAGAACAGGGTGGAGAGAGCAATCTGTGTGATGCTAGCAACTCCACACCCGCTCCAGCACTTCATGTAGTTGCCAAAGGCCTTTCTCAGTCCATGCACTATGTGAATTTACCTTCCAGCCATAGTCGGGGTTTAACTGGTACCTTCAGCAGCTGTACAGGAATTTACTGCAGATAAAGCTTTAATCAAAGTCAAGTGGAATTTGGTAATAAAATAGCAAATAAAGGTGGCTAGTTCTGTTAACTGTACAGCTCTCCTAGCTAATTACTGTCTTCACCTGTTTGTTGTTCCCTTCAGGTAACACTTTAGAAGTGTGTCTGATGGGGAAATGTCAGTTAACCATATCTACTGAAGCTTATTGTCATGTTTTTGTTGATTTCACTTGATCATATGATAGAATTAATGATGCCGTTATCTTTTTGCATGGTCTTTCAGCTTTCTAACGCATTTCTGTGTCTTTGGCTGATTTAAACAGATATTCTGAACAGTGTATTGCATGTGAAGGGAAGGTATTGCAAATCCTGGACCATGTCTTGTATCACATTTGTATCAGTGCTGCTACAATACTACAATTATCACTTGTTTCCTTCACATATCCTGGAGGGTTTCTTGCTGTACTTCTTGTTGCTGTTGTTCTCTTGCTTGTAAAAGAATTATATTAATGCAGTTCTAATTTACTTAATGCTGAAACAGGTTTGTGCCTATAAAAATAAGATATGACTTTAATGTTATAAACAGAAACATTCTTGTGTTACTTGCAAAGAAGGAAAATGCAGTGATTGTTCCAATGTACTTAGAACCAAAATCAAACTCAGTATAAAAATCTACATTTAAAGTTCCCTCAGGACACAGTTTTAAAAGACATCTTTATATTAATCAGTGGCTTTACTTCAGATAATCAAGTTTCTCTCTCATTTTTTGTCATGAAAATAATTTCAAAGGGAAGAAAAAAAGCAAAATTATGTCATTCATTAAAAAATAAGTAAGAAACTGTGCAATGTAATTAGCTGTATTATCTTTGGTGAACAGTAGAGACCCTCAGTGAGGTTACTATTACAAAGAAATTTGTCTATCAGGAAACAGTAATTAAGAACAGGAGAAAAAAAAAAACATATTTTACCTTGCTTTCCTTTAAGGGAATAAAGAAAAAATCTTTTTCATACTTCCTCTTGCCTACCTATTTATAGATCGATACCAGAATATGACAGCCTCTTCTGATTGACCCACATAAAATGCAGAAAGCAAAAGAAAAACTTCAGAGAAGTTTTGGTTGTTAGACAAACTGTTATTTCTATTACTGCTGTAAACAAATGTGCACTTCAAAATAGCGACTCTTCATTCTGCACTTGTATCTTGAGGTGAGAGATCTGCTGGAATCAAGGCATAGCCACTTTTATTGTTGCCTTACTACAAAGGAAAGACCTGGATTTTTGGGGAGGGAATATTTTTCATTTAATCACTGTTTTAATAAATCTATATTGCTCATGGTAGATCTTTCAAAGCATTCATTTATAGTGTCTCTTTCTTTGCTCTCTGAACCATACATATTTGTGCAGTTAAGTTGCCACTTAGATATAAAGTTTTTCATGTTTTACCTTCACTGCACTGATACTGCATACTCAAAATTTTTCTTGTGGTTTCCCTCACTCTGTAAACTCAAGTGGGACAGGTATGTATACGTGTATTTCACTATGTGTGTAGGAAGACAATTGTATTTCTATACTCATCAGTTAATTCTTCTAGTCCCTTTTAGATCTAAATCTAGACCATGCTTCCTCATATATTCAGAGCAAGCTGTATGAGGACAGAATAGAAAAGAAAGTAAGAAAAATACACGTTTTGAGGAAGAAAACAAAATATTATGAGATAGAAACTATTCATCTAAGTTACTTTTTGTAGTTTATAAAACCTTTGGAAAACTATGTGCAACTAAAATAAACAATTGCAAGATTCGATATAGATGAATTTTGAACAACTGAATTTCAGGCGTCTACATATTGTTAGAAATGCATCATCTTTCTTAATATTTGGAACCCTTGGAACCTACAGCACTCATCATACCTACACACATACTGAATGCAGAACTTCTAATACCAGTCTTGAGTTTTCAATACCCAAGCATTCTCACTTGTCAATAAGACAAACTACATACACATTGCTATTCCAAGGCATATCTGTGTACAGGTGTGTTCTAGTATTTCCAGTTACACCAAATCCTGTCCCAAAAGACAACTGGAGTGGTCCCTAGAATGGCATATTCCCTGGACCATGCTCAGGTTTGCCCTGCAGAGGAATTACCATTTGGAATAGTAGACAGAAGTGAACAAGCAGCCTAGGATCAGTGTCATGCAGTAATACAGGGAGATATCCAAACTGACAGTGTAGGGATACAAGGAGTATTCATTTTCAAAAGTAATAAATGAAACAAATATTAGGCTCTGTTGAGGTATTTCATAGGTTTTTCAATGAATGAGTACTTATGAATGTATACATCTGATATTAACAGTGTTTCTCACTTTATGTTGGGACAGAAAAATGGGATAATAACAATTTATAAAAGCTGTGAACAAAAACTGTGATAAAGATATAGATCAACACTTTAAAAAAAAGACAAAATTCTTTACGATCCCAAATTTCAAATATGAGATTTAGTGTTTGAAGAACATTAATCTTCAGAGAAAATACAAATAGTTTCCACTGAGCTGAATGCAATGCAGTGATATGATAAATGCATTTTTTACTGGAGTATTTGCAAATACTTGTTCTGGATATTTGGACACCAAATTATAAATTTCATGCTTAAACAGTTTAGGGAGAACAGGTGTTACTGTTGACTTCATAAATAACATAAAAGAAAAAAAAAATCTGACTTAAAATCTGAATAAAAACTAAGTAAATTTGCCATTTCCATATCTGGTTATGACTTCTTGCTTCTTGAGTGAATGCTGAGAAAGACAGAGTCTCAACTTCTACCAGCCTTGTTTTTGAAAGTAACGTCACAAAGAAATTATATTTAATGTTATTTCAGTAGCTTATTAATTAATCTTTATAAGTGGTTGAATTTCTGCTAATTAAACTCTTCAAAAGAGTGTGTCCAAAAAAAACTCTCTGAGGCATATTTTACTTACAGCCTTTGAACAGAGTTTCCATTGACATTAATATAAATTAATTAAATAGAAACTTATTGAAAAGCATTGGAGGGTATGTTGATCTCAGTGTTTTATCATCACGTAAAAAAAAAAAAAAAAAAAGGACAGATGAGTTCATATGTACCTCTTGTACAAGTGGAATATTGATTTTAAAAAGCATTTTGGCTTTGCTTAAGCAAACAATGCATATGATTTCAGAGACAACTGACAATTAAATCTAGGGCAAATAAAATTCTGACTTGGAAAGAGATTGAAACAATTAGGACAGCTTGCTTTAAAAAGGAGATGAGTAGCATCACACAATAAAAATGTAAAAAAAAAAAAAAGTAGGAAGGTGCAAAAAATTCAATTATGCTTATTTTCAGAGTACATCAGCAAGGAGAAGTTCAACTAAATTACAATGTGGCAAATTTAAAAGGAAATACTTTTCCATGCTTCATATCTTTACTGAATATCAGAATGTCACTGAAGTCAAGAATCTGTGCAAAGCAGAACAAAAATTACAATCTAGTTTGACAATGCCTGTGTTCCCTGACAGATTGCAATCTCAAGGTAACAATCCATATCTTTAAACGGCAGGGAGTTGGTAGTACAATGTCAAATTCAGTTGGAAAAGAGATACTACCTATCAAAGAAGACTAATGCAGTTACTTGGTGAATTACACCTTCCCCCCACCCCCCAAATAATGCACTTGTGTATGTTCAACATTAAAATATTCATAGAAGAAACTAATATATTTTAAATTGTACAATTTCTTTTCAACTTTATTATCCAGAATCAGGGAAAAAAAAAAGGACTTGAAGGGTTAGAAGTAGATCATACTCACTAGCCACTTCCACAGTATTAAAAAGTTAATGGAAAATGTCAAGTAATCTTTTTAGGCGAGTCATACAGTATTGCATCTGGAAAATGAGTTTTATTTTAGAAGGAGGTGTGATTTTTAATTAGTACTTTAAAATATAATATAATTTCATAAGAATATATTGCTTTCTGTGGGTAATTCTTGATGAGACAGCAGTAAGAGTAAAGCAAGCAATTTTAGGCAGTGACTGTTAAAGGCATCACTAATCTTTATATTCTTCATTTCAAAGGACAGGGAATCTTTTTGTGACCTTTCTCCAAAGCACTGAGAAATACATGCTTCTCAATGATTTCATCTTCTTGGAGAAGCCAAAAATAAAAATATTGTGTACAGGCAGATTTTTCACGTTAATATGATTCATAAGATAACCCAGATCCACAAGATGATATTCTTACCTCTATTTTGACATGCTATGATGACACATAATAACTGGAGTGGTCTCGAAAACCTTTGAAGGATTCAAGAGAAATCCTTTTGAACATATATGTAGGAGTCAACTGCATAATTGCATTCTTTGTAAAGGTCACAAGCAGATTTGAGGACAGGGGAGTTTTGTTGGAGGGCAGAACACTTAGCTTGATAAAGCAGTAGTAAGAGTATCAGCCATTTAGGTGAGCTTTGAAGTGACCAAGATGAGACAGGCCATCTTCTTACTTCCGTGTTACGTTCTTGGGCAAGGCAATGGAAGTTAAACCCCATTCCAGAGGTTGTTATGCAAAGAGAAAGAAAGCAATAGCAGCAACGACATCAACAACTAATCTGCATATTTAGCATATTCACATCAAAACATGATTGGTTCAGCAAGTCTTGCAGATGAACACATATATTTCATATATAGCACTTATCTGTATAGACATGCATAGCATATATAGCATATATATATGGCTATACTAGATTCTTCCTTTTAATAACAGTTATATGCTTTTATTTCATGGCTGGTATCAGAAATCTAATAACATATTCTAGTTCTTGGTAGATCTTGGCATGTAAGTTTGACAATTTAATGTGTCTCATGACCCATACTGCTTGTTTTGATAACCATTTATAGCTTTTTTTCTTTAATTGAAACCTACTATAACAGCTGGAATTATTTTTTCCATAACGTATTTAAATATGTTAATACATATATATGTGCTTTTCGGTGTGCACTCACGCAGAAGCACATTAGGGATGCAGAAGTATAATTTAGTTACATGGAACTCAGGAAAAGAAATTAAGATGATACATATATACCTTTCTGGTCTTCCCTCTTATTTCCTTACTTTGTAGATTAGGGAAATTTGTTATGAATCCAAGTACAGGTTTACCTGATTTGTTTCTTCCCTGTTAGCATTAGGCTGTTAAGTATACTTGGAACAAGCTTTGAAGAGCTCAGGACAAGATTATGAAACCTCTTTTGCTCACACTTTTCCAAAACCTGTCTTTTTATATCCATTAATGAAAGGACTTCAGCAGTAAATGATGGGAAATGTAATCAAGCTATTTTATGATGCTGAAACATCAGTCAAAAGGGTACACAGTTGGAGTGTAAGTACCACCCAGTAAAACTGAACTCTAATTAATATCCTCAGAGATCAAACTAACAGCAGAGTCATTCAAAGGTTTAAAGCCCTACATTAGAGTAAAAGTCACACAGATCTATGGTATTCCATCTGTTTAAATTAACCAATCCTTTGCTCAGAAATCAGTTCCCCACAGTATCTCATCACTTTTGCCTCATTAAAATCTATTAAATCATTCAACAGCTTCCTGATCATGCTCAGGCATATGTTTGTTGAAACCTTCTCCTAGTGTTCTGTCTTGAATAGTTTTACTTATTCCAAATTTAATTTGATTCATATCTGATGTTCTTTTATATCTGTATTACAGTTTTGTTTATTGTTTTGCATTTGTGTAACTTAAGAGTCAGAAACACATCTGTGGTGTTTTAGCTCTAGCTGGCAGCTAAGCACCACGCGGCTGCTTGCTCACTCCTCCCCCTGCAGTCAGATGGGGAGGAGAATTGGGAAATGGAAAGGCAAAACTCTCAGGCTGGGGTAAAAACAGTTTAACAAAACAGCAAAGGAAGAGAAACAATAGCAATAACAGAATGTACTAAGTGTGTGATTCACAGCACAGACTGCTCACCACCAGGACCCTGAGCCAAGCCCACTCCAGAGCATCGATCCTGCCCCTCCCCAACACCATCCCTTTTATATACTGAGCATGATGTCATATGGTAGTGAAAAGCCTCCTTGCCAACTTCTTGTGAAAATTAACCCTATCCCAGCCGAACAATATCAAGTTCCTTTCTTCCCTCTTCCTAAGTAATGAGTTCTTTGATATCAATTAAGAAAAACATGTTAATATATCCATAGCCGGAGCTTAAGGAAAACCTTGTGCTCACTCAGATATAATATTCTACCTTTGGGTATGTGGGTACATAAGCAGATAACAAATAGACGAAGTTCGCAATGGTTTTTCAGTGTTAAGAGTGGTATAACATCCATGAAAACACATTATATGCCCAAAGTTGCCATAATTTATGTGTTCTATATTCTTCAGCAAAATGCAGCATTGATTTATAAAAATATTGTAAGTGATAAAAATATGTCTTCTCCAGAATTACAGAGTAGTTCCTGTGGCAATCCAGGAGTTCCACCAAAGGGTATCTTGTACGGTACAAGATTTGATGTTGGTGACAAAATCCGATACAGCTGTGTAACTGGATATATTTTGGATGGCCACCCTCAGCTTACTTGCATAGCTAACTCTGTGAATACGGCATCGTGGGACTTCCCCGTTCCTATCTGTAGAGGTAAGATAAATGCTACAGTAATATTCTTGAATAAATATATGTCATATTTACTAGTAGGAACAACATTAAATCTCTGTTATAATTATTAACATTTAGACTGTGATTAAAGAAAATACTTTTTGAATATTTTGATCTGTTGCTCACATATATGATGTATCTCAGCATATACATCTACTAATTTTTAAGTCGATATCCTATTAAAATGATATTTCTCCTTTATTTTAAAATATATGTAATGAAATAAGGACTAGAAACCTAGTAATAAGTAGGATATAAATGTCTTTGTTCAATGTGTTTACAACTATAGAAACATAAATTTGGGATCCATTAATACTTCCCAAGGACTGATTTTTTGTCAAGTATTAACTAGGATATTGAGCAAATAAAAGTTTGAAACTACCAAAATAATTGAGTTAGAGGGACTTCCCCTCATTATCAGTCAGATTTGATACCTTAAGATTCCTATATAGGATATCCCTTGTATTCTAAGTAATATTGTAGGTCAAATCCTTTTCGCTTGCTCACAAGACAAAAAGTAGTAGGGAATCTTGTTTTATGGGTAAATCTTATTTTCTGAGACTATTATAGAGAAATAATGTTTGCAGAGTAATGAAATGAGATAAGCTGACAAAATATAGAAATTATCACTAGTATACACAAAAAAATACAATAAAGATATTATTTTGATGAAACACTGTTATGTCAGGCAAGCTTGAGATCCCTTTCTGGATTCACAGGTTAACTTTACAGAATGCAACATTTACATTTGCCTAAAAAATTTGGTGCAGTCTCACAAACATTCCAACTGAAATTAGCATTCTGATAAATGCTTGATTTAAAAAAAAAAATAAAATAAAAATCAGTTGGGTTAAAACCTGGTGTTGTGGTTTAACCCTGAATGGTAACCAGATCTTGCAGCCACTTACTCACCTCCTCCCCAGTGGGGTGAGACAGAGAATCAGAGAAAGAACTCGCAGGTTGAGATAAAAACACTTTA
>JMFS01116078.1:0-28648 GCA_000699545.1 Podiceps cristatus
ATCAAAACCTGGACATGCAAACCCAGTACACTTACACTGTCCCGTTAGGATGTTTGGTAACAACTAATAGGATATTGTGTAACAGTGGAATTGCAAATGATTGAATGTTGATCTACATGACATGTAAAGAGGGAAGCACTAACCTTTCCAAACATATACTAAACTATACTTCAAACCTAAATTTATAAAGTTATTTTATAAACTGACAGTAACTGTGTGACCTTAGGCGTACCACATGGTTATCTTTGCCTTAGCTGTTCCACCCACACTATGCACACCATTACCACTCTGCACCAAACCAGGCACGACGACTTGCTCTGGATCTGATCTCCATCAAGTACTGAATCAAAAGTTCTCTGCCTTTTAAACCACAGCAGAAATGCATGGATGTAGATTGCAAAATCCATGCTGATGTGAGTCAAGCCATAATTTTGCAGTTTGAGGTTATTTCTGTGACATTAAGGTACATGGAACTGCTACATGGATGTGTTGATCGTATACAGATTTCCTCTGTGTGCCTTTATTTCCTTTTTTAGCTGAATGTAAGTTCATTATCTTCGACATGTTTTTGTATTCATTTGCCTCTTTCTGTATAATTAATGTCAACATAGACATTAGTTATGTACGCTTAGCAGATGAGCTAAGTGTAACTACTGACAAGTGGTTAAAACTACCTGGTAGGTGAGTAATTAGGGATACTTTTCAGACCATTTGGAGGTATTTGTGGTGTTGCTGTCTGTGCTCAGTGTCCAAACTGAAGCATCTACGTTTATGAGTATTTAACATCTTTCATGATGACTGAGCATTTTCTTTCACCCAAACATGCACATCATTAATTTTTAACAATTAAATATGCGTTTCATCTGCTATTGGGAAAAAAGACTTTTTTGTTTGCTTTCTGAGAAAGTAACAGTTACTGAAACTTAAATTAAGCTTGGCCAGTAATAGATATAATTTGTTGAATGCTGGGGAGTACTTAAAGACCATCTGTTTTCCTTTTCTGAAAAAGAATGCAGGGAATCTGGTGGGGAATCAGGTATTGTTTAAGAGGTTACTTGGATTGTTATGATATGAGTCAGGGAAGGCGGAGTGAAATTCAGTTTCTTTGTTTAGGAATTGCCATGTAGCATTTGGAAAGGGGTATGTGTGTAAATTTAAATAGCATCATTTTCCCTACTTCCCCAGCAGTGCTATTTCTTTATCCCTAATAGTTATAAACCCAAATGTTTCTGCTTGCTGGGAAATGAAAAATTTGAAAGGAGTGGTGCACGTCAGGTGGGAGGAAGGCAGCATCCATGTGCTGAAAGCAAGCTCCTGTTACAGCTGGTTGCCCTTCCGTTTGAACTGTAGCACTCTGTTGTTCCTTTTAAAACAAAGAAAGGGATCTGAAACCTTTACAATAAGATTATTTTATTAATTGGTTGCATAGTGTTTTTTGAAGAAACCTACATGATTTTCCCATTGTTACTTTTGCATATGTATCTACGAATCATCAGTATAGAAAGAAGTGCTGTCAGATCAGCAAACGCAGAGCAGCCTGGATTCAGACAGATGCCAGTCAAAGCCACGGAAGCCCATTTCTGCTGACAGTGCTAAGCATGGGGGTGAATATTTGCTGGAGTTCACTTTGGAATAAAAAAGCTGCCGTGAAGGCCTCATGGTTTTAGCTGAGGCGCGGCAGGGAGAGGGATCCACCTGCGGAGCACAGGTCTGACACAGTTGGACTGCATCCAGCTTGGAGCGTCACTGGGGCTTCCTGCGGGAAGCCGGAGTGTCTGATAACTAATGAGGTCCGTGCCGAGTTCGGAGAGCTCACTGACAGCATGTCACAGAGCAGCAGGGTAATATAAATAATAAGATTTTGCTCTGTTTTCTTTATTGCTCTTTGTTGCTTTTTTTTTTTTTTTTTTTTTTTTTTTTTTTTTTTTTTTTTTTTTTTTTTAGCTTCTTGCTACAAGAGATGGGTCTCTGGTTTGCTTGCTCTGGTGCACACACTTTCTTTTTTGCTGGCTGTCTCTCTCTGTCTCTTGACAGGTGTAAGGAGGATCCTAAATATAGAAGCCACCCGTCAGTTGGCTTCAGCAATCAGCAAGCACTGTTTTAGTATTTCTCTTAACCAGCTAAGCTCCAGAAGGGTATTTGTTTTAAATGTTTATAAATTCATTTAATTACAAGCTTTCTTTAAAACTACTAGCAAACCAGGTTATCCTATAGCCTGAAGAATACCGTAAGCAAACACATCTCAGAAATGCGAATTGTCAGGAATGGCTCTTGCAATGGAAAGGAGAGTAAAATGTTTTTTTAAAGAATTCCCATATTTTAGCAGTTTAGTTAACAGTGCAATAGCTCATTGGGGAAAACAGTGACACTAGGTGTAAGTACAGTCTCCAGTTTTTAGATGAAGGAACACACTTTCAGACATAAATAGCTGTACACTTCTCTATGATTTTTTCCTCAGGAGAAGAGACTTAACTGCAAGGGTACTGATTAGCTGGGATTTACTTTGCTATATGCAGAAATTAGGTGGAAGGTGAGAAATGCAGTTGTCCTTGTACTGAATGTTTATAGTGCTCAATAAAAGTATTTTCAACACAGAGTAATATTTTTCATGATGTACATTTATTTATGCTTCTGTTGAGGTAAGCACAACACTGATTAACAAAAATTAATTGGCCAAATTTAATATATTTCCATTCCAAATGGTTCTAGTTAGGATATTTTTTTTAAAAAGAGCCTCATCACTGCATTAAAGACAACTTACATATTTTATGCCAGTCTATAGGCAGGCATCTCAAATTCTTTGTCTTGTTTCCACTTACCATTAATATTCATAGAAATTTTTCAGTCTACAGAGAAGGGAATCCTAAAATTCAATATTTAATTGTGAGTAGTGGGTTGCATGTGATGAACATTTTTGATACTGATTTACTTTGATTTTTATGCTTTATGATTGTAATACACTTCTAGGATATTAAATATTGTGATAAACAGGGGAACACAAGTGAAGCCAGTGCCTTTATGTGGCTTAGCAAAGCAGTAGTACTTTTCTCATGATGGTTGTAGTGGTTACATGTGCTCTGTCTGGTTGTGAAAAATTCTGTATCAAAATATAGCACGGGTTTGTTATGCTTATGTAAGGTTTTATTTTTGGTAGCCTGTTCTCCCTATACCCAGTCATGAGAAACAACTTGTTCCCCTCTTTTTGTTTTTTTTTTTTTTTTTTTTCCCCCTTTTTTTTTTTTTTACTGTTTTTTGAATTGATATAATTTATTACAAGCTTCTGCCAGGTCTGGGACATCTGCTTAGGTGGTTAATGGAGAGTGATTCTGTCTGCCTTTGGTGTACCGTTTGCTGCATACAATGGGAAGAACTTTTCTGCTGAATTTATTTTACCAGCCTGGTGTTTATTAGACAGAAGGGGTGATGATAGTCTCTTCTCACAATCACTGCCCTTTAGTCACAGCATACAGGAGCAGTGTTGTGGCTGTATGTCTACATGGTTCTTCTTTGCTCTTTATCCAGTACAAAATCCATGTACTGTACTTTCACCTTTGTGTTTTCATAATATAGATACATTTTCTAAATAGAATAAAAAATTAGGTCAGATGATTTTTCCATCATCTTCCACAGGCATTAAATCAGGTCCATATGGGAATTATGTGAAGATATTTCCATTTTTGTATCTTACATTTTTAAATTACACAGAGTAAAATACAATGTTTGTTCAGGAAAATTCATACTGAAACAGCTCCTGGTAAAAGATAAGAAAAAAAAATGCATATAGATTGTTAGAGTTAGAAAACTACCTTCCTAATAAAACCCTTTTTTAAATCTACCTACCTACCTATTTATCTATCTAATGATCTTTTGATCTTTCTATCCATCTAGCTATCTATTTACCGGGATGAAGTTGGGGATAAGAAATAGTGCCTGTAACTGGATTAAGGATATAAGAAGGTTACTGAGAGGATGTAGGGGTACTTTGTGAGCAGAGTGACTAAGATTGTTAATAAAAATAGAATCACTAGTCATGTTACATGCTTGGTAAAACTGGGCTTGAAATGGAAATACATGAAACAAAAAGAATCACTGGGTATCATCTGTAGCATTAGGTAGAGGTGGTTTGCAGTGCTAATAGTGATACAAATATTTGCTTGTCCTAATAAAGAGAGGAGGAACTCTAGAAGTAGAGCTCATAATCTGTTATAATAAAGTAGTTTCTGAAACGATACTCACTTTGTATGCACACATTTCAGGTACAAGGTAGCTTTTGTCTCCCCTCTCTGTGCTAGTCATTAGAGCCTGGCAGGAGTGGTCAGGTTGGATGATGCACAAACCTCAGGCGTTTTCAGACAACAGAGTTACAGATAGGAGGCATAAATCTTGAAAAAAGCACAGTCAGTTATGATTTTCCCACAGAGAGAAGGAGCCCTTCGCTGTTTTCAAAACAGACTCGTGACTAACAGCTAGCTATATAAATAATGGAGATCTTGTATCTTATATAATACATAAGAATTATTCCCTGTTGTACAGTAGTCCCTTAAGCAAATGAAGTATTTTATTTTCAAAGGGCTGGATAGTTTTGAAGAGCTTTTATTTTACTCTTACTTAATAGTACCTCTATTGATAGAATTTGCATTTAAGCAATTTCAGAACTTGTGAGGCACATCAAGTATTGTATTTGTTAGAGTGAAAGTAATATATGCCCTCATTTTTTTTTTTTTTTCTTAATTCTAGTCACTGCTTTTAAAGGTAATGGTGAACAAAATCCTCTTATGAGGCGTTATTCCCATACTCAGTGCAGCAATGTTTTGGATTTGTTACCTGTGAAATAGGATTCTTCATGGCAAGAGTTACATGGAAGAGGCCAAATTCAGTGCTGTCAAAGTAAAAGGATCAGAAAACAGATGGGCAGGATGGCGGTTTTAAGAAGCAAGGAAGAACTGTGATCCTCATGTCTGAGTGCAAACCTACGCCGTGGCAATTACATAGTATCATCTTTTCTGTCATTTCTGCCTTAGGATTTACAGGATCTCAGAACCTGTAGGTCGGGCATATGCCTCCCATTTTTTATTTCCTACAGGAAAAAATTAAAAAAAAAAAAAAAGATGCAAAGTTCTAAATGTTCCTCTTTATGTTGAAGTTTGAGTCTACTTTAGATGTTACAAAAATTATTCTTTAATGAAAAAGACCTACCCCATCTCTCTTCTGATATGTCTTTGTCTTTTTTTCCCTGAAGCTACTGCTATTACATGATAGCAATCTCCATGAAACTTTGTCCATTCTGGGCTAAAACTCAGATATCTCTACTAATGAAATGAAAGAGCTGGTACTTCAGGAAAACAAGTCCAACAAATCAAACCCATAATTCCTGTCAAGAGGAAGCAACAAGTATCCCTTACCATGACAAAGAGTGGCTACAGCTTTGCCATCCTGCTGCCCGGGCGCTGGAGGGCCAGTACTGACCCAACAGCTGTCCCCGGAAAGAAGAGGTCAGTGGTATGGAAGGAAGGCAGAGGCTGCAAAATGCATAGCAGGTCTGGTAGAGGTTCACAGCTTTCTCCTGTGAGTCTTCATTCACATAGGCCACCAAATCTCAAATGCAGTGTAAGCTATGCTGTCCCCAGGAAAACTTTTCAGGAAAGACAACCTTGTCTGTTCTTCAGGGAAGACTTTACTAGAAATGCAGGTATCAGTTTAATTGACACCTGCTTGCTCCTGTCCTGGGGAAACTAGTGTGTGTAGTATATGATGATAAACCAAAGTGTCAACACCAGGGCAGCTGTAAACTCATCAGCTATAGACAGAAATGCAGAACAAACTGAAATGTATGTGTATTAACTGTATGGGCTGTACTTCCATGAGTGAAAGGAAACCAAGAACCCCACAGGGAGGTGCTCTTTGTCAGGAGTAGCCATGCACTGTGCATTTTAAACCATTTATAGCCTTTATATGTATTGCCCTGCTTGCAAACTTCCCTGACTGTGGTCACCCCTTTTCTAGTTCAAGAATTAATCCCTTGGTGGCTAAAGCACAAGAGTGGCAAATCCTCAAGTAGCATGATCCTCTTAAGGGAAAAGTACATATGCCAGAGTTGTGGCTCTGCACAGTGCTTAGTGGGACACTTATAGACAGATTCCCACCTGTGGCTTGTCCAAACACCTATGTTTTGTTTGCATACCTTGTAGTGGGGACTAAGTAGCCATAGGAATGGGATGAGGAGAATTAAAGGGACGCTTGCTAGGAGAGTGTTGCCACCTGGCAGCATAACAGCTTGACAGTCCCAGTTTTGCAATTAGTCTTTTTAAAAAGAGATTTGTAAGATCTTACGAATCACATGTGCTCAGACTAATCTTGGGTTGTTTAATTAAGGAATGTAACCTAGATTTCTGGAAGCGCTAGGAATCCAGTGATAACAATATAAATAACTTCTACATTTTCACTATTTATATGCCTTTTTCACATTAAAAATAGGTTTTTTAACACTAATTACCCAGCAACATAAATACTCCCTCTTTTGTATGTTCTTTGTGGTAGATTTGTTCTCTCTACGTGATTATATTGCAGCAGGGAACAGGCAGTTAAGGTATTTCTCCCAGTTTTACAGCTCATATAAGCACTGCAGCCCTTGCAATCCAGAACTGTGCAGCTCTCAAAGGACAGCTGAAAAAAGGTGGCAAGACAGCACAGCTTTGTATTCACCACACTTTATGTGTTAGCTTTTGGTGTTGCACATTCAACTTCTTTAAGAGGTGTCAGAGATTTTTCTATTCCTAGTTCCACAAGAGCCCCAACGAGGATTTTCTGGAGCAGTGTTGATACAGTGTGGCTTAGGGCGACACACCAAAACATAGCGCTTCATAGACAATGACCATGTTTTCAATGGTTTTCATCAGGAGATGTCTACCGCTTGTCAAAGTGTCAGCCTCATGACTGGAGGGACTGAAATGCACACTGGAGAACACCAGTATGGACAGGACCTGTGCTAACTTCCTCAGTTATCCGATTCCATCCATGCTTTCTGGCATTGATAAAAGTTTTAATTTTCAGGCCCCGCAGCCTCATTGTAATTCCTGAGTCTTTCAAGACCAGAGCGTGGGTCTTGGACACAGGGCAATGCTGTTAGTGTCGCTGGAGAGCAATCCCAGCACGGCTGTGAGAGGCACTGCAGCGTCTGTGGCATGTACATGGCCACCTTTGAAGGCTGGCTGGAGGCATTCCAAAATACTTGTTGGAGGATGTCACTAGCTATATGTCTCCCTTTCTTTTTCCTTCTCTTTGATGAGCTCTGTCGCCTCTTGCAGGTGCATTCTCGCTCCACCCGGCCAGACTGCGGTTCTGCTGCTGCAGTAGGCTGGCTGTTCCTCCCCCTTCTCCCGTTCGAGGGGTGTAAACCAGCAGAGGCGTGAGATGGGATGAACCTCGGCTGTGCCTTCGTTGTGTTTGCAGTGCAACGTAGCCAGTAAAGGAAGCTGGCAGACACGATTAATTCCTGAACTAGTATGTGACGTACGAAGTCAAATTTCTGAGCTACTGCTCTCACCCAGCTCTGACATTGGCCATCATGACAAAGAGTCAATGAACTTCTTTGTGCTGTCAGGACATATTTCTCATCTCTCTCTGCAAGGAAGGGGAAGTGACAGCCTAAATCAGCAGAGATCCAAGAACCAAGAACCAAGGCAACCTCTGGAGCCTTAGACTGGCACTTGGTTTCCTTAAGTCTCTTTTTTGAACTGCAAGGAGTTGTCATCTTTTATGACACAGGGATACTGAATTAATTTCAGATCATAACACACTGAGATTTTAAAGTAGTAGGCACTACGTAAATACGTTTCATAGACTAGTATCTTTATATATAAAATATTTATCCTCTCCAACTCCGTTACAACCAACATTTAAAAAGTTTACCATAAAGTATATGCATATGATGCAAGCTTTCCTTTGTAGTGAGGAAGATTAGTCACCATAACATGAACAGTGTGATTCAGGTGTTACTGAACAGAGAGATTCACATACAAGCTGCCACATTGGTTCTGAAACATCTCTTTGTCTTTCAATAACTGTAAAGATTAAGCACCTTTTCTCCACAGATAAATAAAAATGAGAAAATGCACTCTACTCCATTTATACTGGGAGACAGTTGATCATAAAACTAGTGTTCTGGTACCTGGTTCTGGATTTATTCACTCTCAGCTTGTCATCCTCCTCAAGCATGCAGTGGTCTTGGTAATTCTTCTTGGACTGTGCTACTTCTGCTAAATTCATGACAGTCTCTCACGGATCAAGGCTGATATGTGGCTATGAAGTCCAGTCAAGACGATGTAGATGCTTATTTTTAACAAAATGCAGTAAACATAATGACATTAGTGGCAAATGATTAGGATAGCAACTTACCTAATATGCTTGCAATTTGAGCCTGGATCTACCGATTCATTTACATATCAAAATATTTCTCTTGAAAGTAAAATCCCATGCTAACAATGTGGCAGGAGCTTTGTCAGACTAAAATCTCAGTCTATTAGTCTCAGTAGACTAATAGAAGACTTACTAGTTACACCGTAGCATTTGGAATTTTTGTAGTACAGAATTCAAGATGCTTTTTATACGAATGTGCTGTTATGGTAGAGACTATTATAAAAAACATGTTTCTTGAATGACTGAGCCATAAATGCAACTCTTTTGTTGTTGTTTTTTGGTTTATGTGCATTTTCTTTATCTGGATTTATAAATTTATCTCAAGGGTCGCTTTTATCACATAGATTTTAATAGTTAATAAAACTTTAGAAATGGTAGAGATTACAGTTGCATATGTCTGAAAGCTGAGTGTCTCAAAAGACTGCACAGAAAAAAATAGAAGAAACGGGAAGAAGGGAGGAAGTAAAGAAAGAGTATAGCAGCACATTATCACAGCAGTGGAGGTATACAAAAGGATTCAGAAATGGAAAATGTCAAAGTAATGGTAAAATAAGATAAAAAAAGAACAGGGGAGTACAGGGCCTACAGTAGCAAAACTTAAAAAGGACTCATTCAAACAACATCCTGGTAAACTAAATGCAAATTTCACCTCTATTGATTTTAATGTTGTGAGGTGCATTTTTAAGATCATGGGTTAATGGAAAAGATGACTATTCACTTTTCACCAGCCAAAATCCTTGTCCCCAACCTCAGAACATTTGAACTTCATTATCCCCAAGCAGTTGTCAAACTGTCACCTTTGCATACCCCCAAGGAAGCATAACCAAGCATTAGTTAGACTTACACAGCCTGTAAATGTGCAGGTCCAGACAGCATGTATTTTAGAGCTCTAAAGGGACAGCCTCTGAATCTGCAAAAGTTATCTGGTGTAAATCCTATGTGTCAGAAGAAAAATCTGGTATCTGAAGGGAAGAGGGGAGAAAAGAAAAGAAGGTAGAATGGACCTAGGGATATATGGGTTCTGGAAAAATATGTAAACAGTGTCAGAAGTTATTACAGAGTATTTCAGATGGCATTACAGAAGTAACCAGAAATACTGGTTAAACAAATACTTCTATTTAAATCTAGTCATTTTTAGCAAAAGAAAATCGAAGAGGGAATTGATATGAAGATGTGTAATGAAAGTCTAAAATCATCCATTTAAGCAGCATTGAGGTACCATGAGCATTCAGAAAATAGCAAGTGAACAAGCCCGACCTTGCTGTACGGTGTCTCAGCAAGTCTAGAAAAAGATCTGTGCAATGTTCTCATTGTTAATTCATTAAAAAAAAATCACTCTGAGGGGAGAAGATAAAAGCATGTACAAAATATTTTGAGAGAACAGATTTTTAGAAACTATTGAGAGGCAAAAAAAGGGCAACTGATAGTGAGGCAGAAGAGTAGCTATATTATAGGAAACAACACTCTCTCCACCAAAGAAAGAGAAGACAAAGTCTCTTAAATGAAAATAAATATTTATATTTTCCAAAGGGACTGTGCTTCTATATTGAGGTTAGATTTTTGTAAAAACAACCATTCAGCCAGTTTGGAAAATCAGTCTATTGCGCAGAATAATTGGACACTTTTAGAAGTCTTGGTCATACAACATACAAATTTAAGACATTAAATGTAGACTGGTAGACACTTTGTAGTGCATATGATTTCTGTCTGCAGCTTCTTAGGAAGGATTTGAGTATGAAACAACTGGAGAAAATAGAAGGATTTCTTTTTAAAGATCTAAAAATTGGAGTGTAAGTCTTTGGAAGAGGTTAAAAAAGTTAAGTGTATGTAGTTCAGAAGACTATGGTCATATGGTCATGGACTATATATACATCTTCAAGGTAATGATATAAATGAGGGAAGAGGTTTACTAAGTTTCATAAGAAAGTGGTAAAAATGAATGGTTTAAACTAAGGAATAGAGAAGAAGTGATAAGTCATTGAGTCCTCTGGTCTCTGAAACTCCTCTATGCACAAAGAAGTGATGGAGACTATTTTGTTGTCCTTTCCAGCCTACAAGAGTGGCTGGGGAAGAAAAGAACTATCACAAGGTTTGTAAAGTATTTCACAGAATGTAACAAACAAGCAAAACGTCTTCCCTGTCTTTTGTATTGGACTATTACAAACATGCAAGGGACTGGTCAACCAGAATGGACTTAAACTGAATAAATAAATAGAATGAATCCAAAACGTGAGCTTCTGAACGGGCCCGTGATCATTTATGTTGTTTAAGTGATGCCAGGCATAGCCCTGGTGCAAGCTAACTCCCAGACAATGCCCGAGCCTACTTCTGAGCACAGCAAAATGACTGTTCTGCTCTCAGTGAACATACTGGAAGTGGTCCCTGCTTTGGGAAGTGGTCCCTACTTCTTTGGGAAGAACAAGAGAGCTGAGGTACATGGATGCAGTCCATGTTGACGCTTGCTGTCAGAGCCAGACAATGGCCCTTTGCCTGGTTTGTTCAGGGGTACAGCTGTACCCCTGGCCCTTGTTCTCGGGAGAGTTTAGATCCTTGCACTGTTAGGAAGCATCAACATTCCATAGCTGTAGGAGTGTCATTGCAGTTTAATAACAAAAGCCCTCAAAGGTGAATAGATTGTTTTCTGCTCTTCTTTGACCACAGCAGTCTGATAAGGGCCAAGTACTGGACTTTTGACTCTGCTTTTATTTTGACTGTGCTCAGGGAAAGCTTGAATTCAAACAAGTATTTGCAGAAGGGAGGAAAAACTAAAAGTGTAAAACTGTTACTTTATCCATATTCAAACAAAACATTACAGCTGCCTCTTCCACCTTTTCTAGTTTGTTCTGCTGGAAAGAGTTTCTTTTTCTGTTTAGTCCATGATGATAATTGCTGTCAGCCACCTTTTAAAATTTCCAACAGTGTTTTCTCCCCTGTTGTCCATACTCATGAGAAAGGGTCTCTCTGTAAACATCTTGATTGGCAGTGTTTCTTTTTCCTCTTCAGGTTTGTCTTTAACCTCATTTGCTCTGATTCATCAGCAAACTTGACAGTGGTTAGTCTGCTGATGTGCCGAGAGGTTTGCCCGGTATGTGGAACAGTATGGCACTGCTCTTTTAAACTCTGTTATCCACCTGTGTTATCTTTGGGTTTCTGTTGTGTAAGTTATTTGTGCAATGGGACACTGGCCATGACACAAAGATGGCATATCTGCACGCAGAGTATAGCAATATGGCTTGTGGTCCACGAATGTGACTTTGTCACAAGATAGTGATAACAATAACATTACTAGTGTGCAGGTGACTATTTTCTGCTTGTGCCATGTTTTCCATGTGAGCTCAACAAGAGCCAATTGTAGGTGAAGGTTTGTGCTGCATATGTTTTGTTACAGAGACTATGCTATCATCACAGTGTCCCTGGAATAGCTTTCTTGGAGGATGGGATGAAATTAATTCATCGTGTATTTATGGTGTGATGGTGAAATATGGCAAAGTAGACTCTGTGTGCAGGAGATCTATGCCCTAGAGTTCATAAACATATGACCTTACTTTTTCCCCTTTCTGGAAAAATGATAAAGAACTTAAAATACAAGTACCAGTCAGCTGCTAAGACTTGTGGCAGGTAGTACAGTGACCTAGACCATAGATTAGTGTGATCACCTAGTTTGACCTTCTGGTTAGTGTGACACCTCACACAGTAATTTCTAGTCAGCACATGACCTCTCCTTCAGCTCTGGGATTACATATCATTAGAGAATTTCCTGACCAGCTGAAGGACAGAATTCAGTAAGGACTCAGACTGGAAGGATGAAGAGAGTAATGATTAACCACATGGAGTAGGCATTTTATTTCCATTCATCCTCTTTAAATAAGAACAGTTTTTCAGGCCAGTCTTGCGTTGAAGAGGATGAAAGAGTAGAGGCCAATAATCTTTCCTGATTGTTCTTCAGGCTGTCGGAGCCTGAGCACCGCAATGCCCCTATTTATCCCCTCTTTTATTTCTTTCTGTATTTTATTAGCAGGTTTTCTTTTGTCTATCACTCAGTCTTACAGTAGCTTCTTATATATGCCCTTTTCAGAAAGATGATAAAAGTTTGCAGTGTCCTGGGATTCAGAAATACCTAGTTTGTGAATGTGCTTTACTTGGACCATATGGCTCTATAAAAGAGATACATTAAATGTGTGAGACAGAAAGCTTTATGTGTTAGACTCCCCAAGAAAAGAAAATTAGGAGAATTAGAAATAATAGTAAAGTCTGAAACCTTTCCAGCCAGAAAGATGAACAATTTTCAGGTCATGATGCGGAAATAGAGTGTAAATAAGCAGAAGCGATATGTCTTTTATTTTCTGGTAGTGTAATGAAATCGGTATCTTTTGTAGTAACTGGCACAGTGGTTAAGCTGTTGTGTAATAGTAAATTGAAAAAAATACTTTGTTGGCCAGAGAGATTTGATAAGAATTTCTGTATCTGTCTAGATCTCTCCAACTATCCCCCCCAATTCAGTTTTCAGGTTTCTTTCCTCAGGAAAAAAACAAAAAAATCCCACCAAACCCCCCAAAAGCTAAAAAAACCTCCAAACACCAAACCCAAAACAAAGCCCAAAAAACAACAAACCAAAATCTAAACAAGAATTGTCAGTCCAAGATGACATTTGAAAGTAAAGATACCTATTTAAATATAATAAATAGGAAAAGGCCATCTTTGTCAAACTTCTCAAAAATATTAATCTGCTCTTAAAATTGTCATGTTTTACTTTACGTTGTATATAGTAGACCGTAACTGGGGAGGACAAATCAAAAAGCAGTGAGGCTGGAAAGGAATTAACACTAATTTTTTAAAGAAAGTCTAAGATTTTAAAACATAACAGGCATTTTTCAGTGGTATTTAAAGCTAAGACATTCTATTTTTCGTAATTCTTCATGATCATTAATGAATAAATATTATTTGTATATGAAGGGTTTGGAATTTTTAAGCCAAACTGTCAGAAGTGTCTCTGTGCAAGAGTTTTTAAGAAATTAGTGTCCAGATACTGCATGGTTTTTACAATCTGCTAATGAATGTTTATGTCATTTTCCCAAGCAAACTGATTTGTCATTTGTAGAACTATTCCTGTAAGTCACTGGTTGAAAGTGGAAGAGTTCAAAACCCTGCATGTGGTAGAGAGCACATTGTTTTTCTGAATGGGATGAGGATGGAAGATTTGGCTGCATCCTATGGCATGAAGGTATATTCTCCCTGGAAACCACAACCCCGTTAGTCCTTCTGCTAAACCCCGGCTTGATCCCACCCAGCAGTCGTGATAACTGGGAGGGCTGCGTTAACTCCATCAGTCCCATACTGGGGTGGATGCTGCTAGACCTGGGCGGCGTAGCACGATTCTCTCAATAGATAGACTAAGGAGTGAACAGGATTGTAATCTGAATGGCCCTTTGCCTTTAGAAATGATTTGTCAGGCCACAGGTTAGGGGATGTTGGCAGGACAGGTTGTTAGTTGTGGTGTTTCTCTTCACCAATAAAGAGGCTGCTGGTTTCTGAGCTGGTTGAACTACAGTCCCTTTGGAATTGATGCCAGAAAGGCAAAACTAAATGAATAGAGGGTGACGTCCATGCTTATCCTCCCATGACTGGTAAAACATTGTCACAATGAGAGAAAGAAAAAAATGGTAATATTCTTGAAGTTTTATCGTTTCTTCCTCAGTAATTTTTCAGTCTCAGGGCTCTGGCTTGCCAAGGAAGTTGAATGCCACTCTGCCTGAAGGTGACCATATGTGCCAGGCAATTTGCTTGAAGGTCAGCTTCTTAAATATAATCGTTAAAAAAAGGTTTACACCTCTGCTACAGCATCGAGATTCTCTAAATCTTCTCTGATGCTGCCTAAAGCCTGAATATCAACAAGTACAGTGCAAGTGACATATGGTGAGATTCCAGTGGAGTAATTTGTTAGCAGAGTGGTTATCTTGCTTTGAGGTGCAGGTTTCTGGCAGGATAATTTTTTTTTTCTTTTTTTTGTTTTTCTTTTTTTTTCTTTTCCCTCCCTTTGTAGTCCAGAATATTAACCAAAAAATCTGCTGAGTTTCTGTCTAACATCAGGAATGGATAAAATATCCTCAGTAAACCAGGCACCACTTCTCTAGATTGATAATGCTTGTAAGAATTAAAAAAGCTGTAAGCCTGAAGGCCAGACCCTGCTCTTAGCTAGCCCTTTGCAAGCATTAGCACCTGGGGTTTGGGTGTGTTTATTTATTTTTTTTTTTTTTTTTCCCAACTGCTTCAGATGTACCTTGTTACTGATATCTGTTAGTTTGATTCTTTTTGTCTTGTTAGATGTCCAAAATCTTCTCCTGAGAGAGTGAAATGATGTGAGACAGTTGTATTGCAAGAGCCACTCAGGTATTAACCTGCAGAGGATACGGTCTGTCAGTGTGGATTGCATGTCCACGCTTGACACATGGCAATGCTGTTTGGCACCCGACGCGTAAAAAACTGATGGAAACATGAGAGTTTTACATATGGCTAAGGTGTTCCTTAGGCTGTGACTATGTATGTGGGCAAATACAAGCTTGCTTTGCTTGAACACTGAGCTATCTGGCAGGCAGTTTATGTAGCCATGTCGACAACAGTGTTGTGCTGGCTAATAGCCCATGTGGGGAGGCAGGCTGTAACAGCCCAGCCATATGCAGTGCTAACACAGGTTTTAGGGTTCTTCTCTGATGCCTGAAATAGAAAATAACTCCCAAAACACACAAAAGATGTTTAGAGATGAGACATTGTTTTATTCTGCGCAGGGTATGAGGCGGAAGCTTTCCACAAATCAAGCACACCTACTGGGATTCTCCATCGGATATTTATGCACAAAAGTTACAAAGTCCCACCTAACTAATACAGTTTTTCTGCCTATCTAAAACATGTTGCTTGTGAGGAACAAGCAAAGTCTTCTACACCTGTGCGGGTGTCTCAGAGGGTCTCTGGTGGTTGTTTGGGGAAGAATACCTCTACTCACTTTGTCCTTTTATGGCTGTGCCTCCAGAGTTCTGCTTTTTCTTTCCAATTCCTTGTACATTGTTTCACAGAGGATTATGTCCTTGGTTGATCAAGTTTGTATCCATGAGATGTTCCATATCTGGAAAGCTGGCTGCTACTCAAATACCTTTTAAGCGTGTTCTATGGAAACAGAACCAGAAACTAAGTATTTTAAGTACTTATACCACATTTTCATGAGTTAGTAACTATCCTTAACCTGTATATAAATGTGCATCAACAGGTATCACGTCCAGCCAGCTTGAAGCAAGCACAGAACACACAATGTCTCAAGAAGATAAACACTTTTGTTGATGAAGAGATGATCTTTTGTGCTCCCTGTTCTTATAGACAGAGAGTATGGCCCGTGGGTTCCCATGTTATGGCAAAGGAAGTAATCATTTACTATAAAATTCAGTACTTGGTGCTGTAGCATGCTGTACAACCCCAGAACAACATCCTTCCAGCTCAGTGTGCAATGTTCATCCAAGCCTCCTCCTCCAAGCTTGTGTCCCATTTGTTTCTTCAGATTATTGTGAAACTCTGAGTAATACTCAGATCCCCATTCATATAAGCAGCCAGCCTTCCTGTACCATGTCTTGCCTGCTTCATTATTTGAATTTGATAATCTTATGAGCTGTCAGTCCTTTTATCAGTACTCTGCTGACATGGAGATTAAGTTCTCAATTTTCTTAAATTCTTCACATGAAAATCAGCTACAGGTTCTCATCACTACTGGAGGTAGGAGATGCAGATAGTGCTTAAAGTCCCTGCATTGATTTAAAGGATACTCCTGCCATGGGACGCCCTTTTTCTTTTCAGGACACCAATTAAGAAAATCATAATAAATTACAGTTTTTAAGTTCTCTCCTATCTGGCAAAGCTTTATTAGCTATGATACAAATGGAATCTCTTCTGGCTTTTTGGAGCACCACTCTAGTTTCCTATATAGATATAAATTCTGTAACAGCGTGTTAGAGATTGCCTTAGCGATATTTTTTTATAGCACAAGTAATTTTATGTGTGCTTCCACACATTTATACAGCTAGTTCTTTTAAAGTGCATCAGAGCTCTTCCCTTTTCTCCATTAAGCTGGTATACCGCAGCTCAAACTGTGCTCCGAGATGACACTGTTGCTAGTTGGAGTAATCTGTATCCACCTAAGAAAATGCAGACTAAGCCAAAATCTAGCAGCAAAAATCTGTTCTCCAGTCTGCATTGCCAATCTCTAATGCCTGCTACAGAGCTCTTCTTTGCACTGGTTTTCTAATGCCTTCAGTGGAAATTGTGCATGGGATGACCAAGAAATATGCAGTGGTAAGCTGATGCGCAGATGTGCACGCTGTAGATAAGAGTAGTAGAAATTCAGCCATTTTTATTAGCTTGTGCAGGGAAGCCCATGCTGCTACGCTAACTCTTCTTTGCCTTATTAATTGTAGATTAAACCAGCAATTCTGTAATCAGTTCCACATGGGAAGGTGCAAGTTAATTTTTTTTGTTACCTTTTTTGGTTTTCATGCAGGCACATGAAGCTGCTTGTGCAGAAGAGTTTGCAGGATTAAGCACTTAAGGACACAGAAATATTAAAATGGAATTTTAATATTACAAGAGAAAAAAATCAGATCCTTATTCTTGATAGAATCATGTCCCGAAAGATATGTCTACGTAAATCCACACACACATATTCACATGAATTTGTTTACATCAATGGTTCCACACACATTAAAAAGAAATAAAGACATTAATTCAGTAAATACCTTTTAATATGAGAGTAGAGAAAAATTCTTTTATTAAAAATAATTAGAGAGTGAGAAATAATGAAGCTATATCCATTAACTTATCAATATTTATTTCTAAACAATTTCCAGGATAACTATGAAATTGAGCTGTATAAATCCTACATTTTTCTGATACTGCTAAAATGTATTTGAGATTAATCACCTGATATATTCATGAATCATTGCAAGACTTCTGTGTAAAGTTATGTTTGTGTGTATGTACAGATATGTAAATATGCATACATACGCACATATATATGCACATTTAAACAACTAGGTGATCTGTTTAAAACTACTATGAAAATAATAACATTTCATATTTGGTTGGTTGGTTTTTGCTACTGAAAGTTAAAGTTCCAAGTATTTTATTATTTTTCTGCATACAATTACATTGATATACATTTGAAAAAGCTGCTGTAAGGATTATTTTATAATTTTGTAATGAGCCACTATTCTGCTGAATTCTTATACACCATTTTCACATCTACATCACCACACCTTCACCTGCAGGACCAGTTTCCGGTGAAAGTTTAAAAATACACGATTTAGTTAATTCTGCAGCAGAAACCACCTAGGAGAGCATCTGGCCAGATTCACCACAAAGGGTGTAGGTCAACACAGTGAGAGGTCCAGGTGCAACAGGAGCTTCCTGGGGGAATCTTCAGGACTGGGCCTTGAGACAAACCTTTCTGATCATTCATGTTCTTACCAGTAGTTGAATACATTTTGATTTACTTATGATTTGATGGAATGATTGCAGTGAAGAACACCATTATGAATATAAATGATAAAGGGATAAAATGAGCATAACAATCAAATCTTTATGTTGCAAACTATTTTACAGTGGTCTCAGTTGAAAAAAAACTTCATAAATGAAGAAGGAAGAGTGTTTGAAATTCTTATGATTGTGAGAAAGGGAATACACATACTACTGCCAAAGTTTACTAAGTTTAGCTGTTGATTCTGGTGTGTTTAGCATTTTAGTTCAGAGCAAATTGGATTCACATTGCGCAGTGATCGTGGTGCACATAAATTTTATTCCAGGTGAAAATTAACTGGAGGTTGTTCTTCACCATCACAAGTAACATTGTCTAACTGCTCACAGACATTCAGTCCACAAAACCTAACTATAATGAAGTCCAAAGTAAAATGTCCTAAGTGTATGCGGTTCGGGCATTTGGTCCTCAGCAGAGCTGCTTTGCTGCTTAGATTTGTTCCTGTTGTGCCACAGGGTTTGCTAATACAAACATAGCTTCTGTTTCAGGGAAGTTATTTAGGACATCTTCTAACTGCACTAAGTTTCCTTGGAAAAATCCTGACCTTACTGACACCAGTGAACATTTTGAAAGTGATGAAAATACCCAGCAAGGTTTCATAGCCTTTCCTCCCTCTACTTTGTATTTCTTTGAAATTTTTATGATTTGAAGAGTTTTATCACTTTATAGCAGACCCTTGCTGTTTGTAGAGGAGCAGGTCCACAATAAAGAAGGAAAAAAGCAAGTCCCCTCAAGTCTTTTCTTTCATTACTTCATTATTCCATTCCCCTGTCCATTATTAAAGTATCATTTTTTCATCGTGGTATTGAAACTGAAAGTCATTAAATTCCCCAAAAGAATTTCAAGTAGAAGCTGCAATTACTGTTGTTCAGATGTTTCCAGCATGTCAGGCTTCATATTTACGGATGCCATTATTCGGGGCTGTAAAGCGTTCATTCTGGTGCAAGGAGTTTTGGCTGGTTAGTGCAGATATCCAAAGGCCATGCTGAACATTTCAGGTATGTGTCGTGATTTCCCTCTGCTGTTTCCTTATTAAGTGACACAATTTTAGGGTGTTTGTGTCATGAGTTAGAATGGCTTTTTACTTAAAGTAGTTGATTATATAGAGCCATAGAAGTAATAATGATCATGAAGGAGGTAGGTAGCCCATAAAAGTGGGCAGCCAGTGAAAACTTTTTGTAGTTGCTCAGCATCTTTTGGAAACAGAGCTAAGTGGAAAAAAAAAAAAAACAAACCACACTACAGACAACACAGAAATGATATGCTTCCTTTCAGCAACAGCTTTGTGTTTGTCTGCTACCAGCTTTTTTTGTTATTCTTCCTCCTTCAACTTTAAGACAGTTTTTATGGAGGAAGAAAATGGTCAGGTTTTGCCTGGAGCACATGTGTAAATTTGCTTAACCTTTTAAAAGAGATATTTTAAAAATTAAAAATAACTTCTTGGAATACCTACTGGTAACTTTTTTTTTTTTTTCCCTGTTTAGATAGGCTTCATAGTGTTCAGTGAAAAGAATCATTTTATTTAAGTCCTTAAACACTGAATTTATTTGCAGTAAGAGTTTTACTGGATAATAGAATTTAGCTGAATGGAACAGGTCATAGCATCCATTTTTTCTTTGCTTAAGGCTAAAGCAGTGTTACATGTGTCTGAAAAATGCTGTCTGCTATACACATGTCTCAAGTAATGGGAGCTTGAGTGTATGGCTGATTAAGCAGTTAAATACTTAACTATCGAGTAGGCTCTGCATAGTCACAGAAGTGATTATCAAAGGACTAACAGAGATCTACACGAACCACCTGTAGCAGAAGACGTGCAGACCAGGAAACATCCCCATAGGCCGTTAAAAATACATAGCACAAATAAAACATATGCTGCTTCCTAGTAACTGGAGCTTGAGAGTGTGTTCAGCATATGGCTGGAACAATAAACTAAATGGTATGTATATGATAGAAGAAGAGAACTACGGGAAGAATGCACAAGCTAATGCACGAGGAACTTGGTAAATGTATATAAAATAGAGCCATAGTTTGAATTCTTTGGATTCAAGCTACAAGACAGCTGACCCCAGCACTTTGCCAATTGTTAGGCTTGCTAGTGTGGTGTCATAAATAAAAAAGCCTTGTGTGAGAAATCCAGTATTAAATTGTACAGCTGTGCAATATGAGTAATTATGTCCCTAGGAGGAGGTGGAGGAGCTCTGGAGGAAATAGTTGTGACCAGGCCATGAGACCCTCTGGCCTGGAGTGCCTAAAGGTGACATGATGCCTGGGGAAGTTAGAGAGCTGGTTGTCCCTCAGCAGTTGTCCCATGCTTGTGGGAGCGCAAGCTTGGGAAGGAGTGGGTAGCATCTTGCTGAATCCATTATCAGATAGCTTTAGAAAGAAATAATGACTTATCATTTAACTATAGCCACATACAGAGCTGTTCATTGGTTTTTCTTTTGAAATTTTAAATGCCTTGTTGGTTAATATCAGTTTTTCACAATGGAAGAGTAGTAGGACTTGGTTTCTGTATCGCCGTGTCACACTTACTCTGGAAGCTGCTAAAACCAATCAATTTATACCAGCATAAAAGTAGTACAAATACTGTAAAATGAGATACCTATTTTACTGCATCAAGTGAGTGCTGAGGATTTGAATGGATGTGGAGATGTACAACTGCTCTGGATGGTTTTGCTTGCAGCTTCTCTCTGAATATTAGGAGTTAGAGGTTTGCAGGATTAAGCTATTTCAGCTCACACTTTCTTGCCCATAAGTCTAGTGAACCAATGACAAGGATGATGATTCTTTTCATGGTTCTGCCATGATTTCCTTTATGATTTGGCAGGTCACTTGTAATTCATTTAGCCTTTCAGGAACTAACAATTTGGAGCATGTAGTGTTGACAAAAACCCAATAAACATAACAAAGAGGGTGGTCCCTTCTGCTTGTCCAGATGACTGATAACAAATAGAAGGTCAGCTTCACGTTTCATAGGTCACTTACTTTTTTCTTGTGGCAACAAAATCAATCTGCCCACTTTCCCTCCCCAAGACCACTACCAATGGACTGTGTGAATGATGATGTGACTCTTCTTGTGCTGACACGCTTTTTGGGTTGGCATTTGAAAGGACATGTTAAAAGCCAAAAGTCAATGCAGTAATTGTGCACTTGCTAAGGGATATATGATTTTAGATAGAGCAAGAGACAACTTCAAAGTATCCCATCAGAAGTGGACAAGAGAGAATTCTGCAATCTTATCATGACAGTGAATAGCAACAGATTTTACAGTTTACTAGTCCAGAATATGCTACATGATTATTTTGTATTTAGGAGTTGTCAAGAATATGGTAACCGAGATGCCAATACCTTGCTTGTATAGGAAAGGCAGTAGCCGTCAGATAGTTTTACAGTACATTTTGATGTACATTCTCAGTATCTCGTTATGTTGTATACTATAAAAAGAGAGCATGCATGGAGGAAACCCCCGTATTTCAATATTAAAGTTTATATACATAGACCTTTCATCTTAACTAACAGTACGTATTTAGGATGTAGATAGCCAAATCTGACATTGATGTTAAGATTTTCATGACTTTTGTGCATAAAACTAGTACTCTGTTCTTCTTTGGCCTTTTCATGGCACATCATTGTTTTGCTTTCATTTTGTTTTATTTTATCAAGAAATGATTTTTTCTGTCTCAATAAAGGATTTCTACAGAATTGAAGAACATGACAATAGACCTGTATTTTGCATGCATTATTGCTTTTTTCTGGTGTTTGATACTAGTGCTGTTTCTGTACTGGAAATGAGAAGTTAGTGCTTTATGATGAGTGCTTATCATAAACCACAGCTTGGAAATGTCTGATTTTGTGTTTGCAATCTGAAAATAATTTATTCAGAGAAACAGAAGAACTATAAAAGATTTATGCACAATTAGGAGTTTAACTTGAGTAGAAATGTCAACATTTTTCTCCCCAAATGCTCTTCCGCGAAAGTACTCTCCTCTTTCCATCGGAGAATATACAGTAGCCTAAATAAATCAAAGTATTAAGTTGATTAAATATTAAAAACATTCTAAACTTTCACTAAAGTGGTCTGTTACCTTTGTAAGACTGAAAGCTATCTCATCCTTCTTATCTAAAGTATCATCAGTTGTACTGCAGGCAGCAGATCTCACGTAGCACTGCAGTCTTGTATTTTAAATGAAAAGAGATTATGTTTCAGTGATGTGCTTAGAAAGGGGCATTAATAGATCAGATTTTGATCATGCTACTTTGCTGTGCAGTAAGGGCCTTTTAAACATCGGGTGATCTCAGGATGTTTTCCATACAGCCTTCAGCAATCGCTAGAAGAGAAAAGGACATGCTAATTCTGCAAATGGGGAACGGTCAGGTGTCTCTGTTTACCTTCTTCTATACCCACACATATCAGGGGGTTGTAGATGTGGTAGACTGGCCCTTTGACTTGAATGTAAGAGGGGGATTTTGTTGAGAGGCAGGTTGACAGTTTAGTGAAGGAATGGGTTTGCAAAACAACTGTGGGGATTTAGACACTTGTGAAAGCTCCTGTGCTATTTACCCCATGATACGTTTTTTAGGTGCGGCTCAGAAAGCCCAAGTCAGGCACTTGACTTCCCCATGCAGACAATGATAAGAGGCAAAAACTTTCAAAGAGGCAATTTTGAAAACCTACAGTGAGAATGTAAAGCAGATCACACAAATACCCGTCACATTGTCATTAATGTAATGGAGGCTGAATACACAGATCCTTTAGGCATTGAAAAGTATCTCAGCCTTGTACTAGGAAAGCATTCAGCCTCCCAAGCACTAAGCACTGTGTAAAGTTGCAGTAAGGATATAGTCTCTATCTGTGGAGTTAATCATGTAACAGAACACTACAGGTGTATGAGCCAAACAAGCCACTCACAATTTGTGCCAGATAAACATACTTTGACTGCACATAAAGCACTTGTCTGTTACTGCTGCTTCACTTTCAGACAACAAAATCAGTGAACAGGTTTGTTGCCTTCACCACCTTCTGAAGCTGGGCTAATACTTAAAGGGCCATTGTAAACTCTCTTAAACAACCTAGATAAAGTCAATTAAAATGATTCTGAATATTGCATTTAAGCATCAATGCATTTCAAACCACACTCTTGAATTTGGGGCCAGATTCAAGATTTCTGAATGCAATCTTTTAGCAGCGTCTTAAATAAACAAGAGATTAGTGATGATGATTGAGGGAGGGACATACAACTATTTGTATTTATAAACGACTCAACTCAGTGAAACTTACTTCTTGGAACGTGGAGATTGCTCCAAGGCTGCTGATCAGGTTGTGATCATTCAAATCACACTTAAGAATTCGGTCCTGTTTGAATCTCTCATCTGCTATGTTAATCTAATATAATGCCTGTAATCCACAGAGAAAGAAAATCTAGGATCTTCCAATACACCTCTGAAGCATTAATCAGGAACTAGGATGTAAGAGATAGGCAATGGGACAGGCAGTACATTTAAAGCTGGCTTCATGGTCACAGCTTAACAAATCTGGTTTTATCTGGAGAAGACTCTGATCTTTATTCTGTGCAATCTAACTAGAATCTTTGACTGCTTGTTGCAGGCAATTTTATTTGACTTAACCCATGTTGTCTAAGGTGTTTCAGGTACTACAAATTCTTTAGAAATACCTCTGTGTGAAAGAGTATTTTGAAATAAGCAAATGGCATGCACCATACTATGCTGTGATGTTTATTTTAACATACATGCAATGGAACAGGCAAGAAAGAACTTTGATATAAAGACTACTACCCTAAAGACTTAAATAGAATCCACCCTAAATAGATGTTTCTCTCACTGGGCAAGAGAGAGCAAGGTGTTGTCTGATGAGTGTTAAGTCTCAAGTGCAAGTAGCACACAGACAAGAGATTAGCAATCTGAGCACGGAGTTTTTTTCTGTAGTGCTGTAACATGTCAGATGCAGACAAAAGAAGAAAATTATGAAAATATTCTTGTGAAGAAGAAAATTGTACAGATTGTGTCACTTAGTGAATGAGTGTCTGGCAAAGGTATGGTTCTACTGGTTTAGAACTATCTTTATGGTGAACAGGAGAACACAGTTGTACTGAAGTTTTTGCCTTCCCTTCTGTCTGGGGAATGTTACATATTCAGAGCTGTCGAGGCATTCAGTGTATCCTTGGAATCTGGTACGTTGTCACAGCAAAATTGTGTTACAGTCATGACAGTGAAGAGAAATGCAGAAACTGCACCTACTTTAAAAGGCTCCTTCATCTTTCTCTAATGATATTGACAGCCTTTTCACTGAGCAATTTGGAAACTGCCTAGGGTAGCATTTTATAAATAAAATAAAAAAAAGATAATTAAAAAGTTGAATCACTCTTGTTCACAGAGATTTATCTAAATTAAGCAACTCAATCTTTTAGTTGTTGCTTTTACAGTGTAAGAGCTGTCCCTTTATTCCCACTTTCCATCCCTGCCAGCTATTGCTCTTTTCTGCTTACTGACACCCATCCAGGCCTAAATAAATGCAATATGACCCTCCAGAGTTGACATTTTCCCTGCTTGCCAGGCTTTTTCTTATTTTCATTTTTTCTGTTGCCTGAATACCTCTTATCTATGTCTTTTAAATACTCTTTAGTTACTTCTGTAAGCCCAGGTTGGAACCAAGGCATCTCTAATTGTCACAGTGCAGATCACAGCATAGGGAGAGGCAGCCTGAGGTGGAGAATGGGTTGTGTTCTTTGCATGATCAGATTAAAATTACCATTGTTGTTGCTCTTTGAATACTGTGGGGTTTTTTTCTTTTTTTCTTGTTGTTGTTGTTGGTTTTTTTTTTTTTTTTTTTAAATAAAAAGGAAATCAATCCTTTCCTAGGTCATATCTGTGAATCTGAAATTGTTTTTTTAAACTGTTGGTAGAACACTCCCTTCAGAACAGCAATCACTACTGCTCTAGATTAAGGCTTTTCTTACTTACATGCTGTTTATGACTTGTAATTTAAAACCCCAGTACTTTATACTGGGAAATGGAAACAGAGAAAGAGGTGCTGGAAAAGGAAATGGAATGCACTCTTGTGATTTATCTATTTTGCATAACACAGAGGGACATTACTTTAGCAATTGACTCTTTTTTCTTTGCTCACTGTAATGACTGCTAGAGATACTGATTTAATCAACCAACCATGCAAGTACAATGATTGTGAATCAGATCATTGTGAAGCAAACAAATGTTTCACAGTAAATTGCCAAGGGATACCAGCTACCCTGCTCTGTTTTTACTCAAATAGATTGTCTTTTAAGCAGCTGCCTCATAAAAAGCCTTTGCTATGTATGGACCTTTAATCAAAATGTCACTAAAGCCTTCGTTCCGGTATGCTTCATTTGAAACACATCCAATGCTCTTATTAAATTGTCCGGCGTTGGCTCCAGCCACCATTAACCCTAGTAAGCAAAGATGGATGAGGGAGTGACAAAAAGCTAGTGTCAGAGCTGAGATCAGTTGTGTGTGTGATGTCTTGATCTATTTGTACATCCCTCTTGGGGACCATCGGACGATTAAGTTCACCCATTTCAAACACAGCCCTTTCTGTACACTCTGATTTGATAGGAGAATGGATAATTCCTGGTAATGACTACTACATCTGTTCAATTATATTGCATTGTATTGCTGCTTAAGCAGAGAATGCGTTGAAATTGGGGAAGGGGGCAAGTGGAAGAGGGGAGGGTTGGCTCCCAAGTAAATGTCAGAGACTCTTCCTTAATAAACTGTCTTTCTAATGTGCGTTGAATGCACTGACAAGCATTGTGGCCTCCTGACCTTAGAGCATTTACCCCAGCCTGAGAAAGGAGAGCGAGGCCTCTTTGAGAAGGCATTGTTTTAAAGCCGAATCACATTAAATGTCATTCTTGTTCAGCTTTACTGTGAACTGACCCTTACAGCCCTTTGGCCCTGCGTGCACAGTTGGAAACCATTTCTGTGTCTGAGCTTTCTGAATCAAACACTTGCAGTCTCATCAAAGAGCCTTTGGAAAGTGAAGCCCAAACATCATGAACACGTACTCTGATTTTTCTAAGGTTTATGTAAGTAATTTGTGAGCTATCTGTGAGAGATCTTTTGCTTTTAAAGAATGAAGCTGAGACTTTCGTATCACTCCAGTAATGACATTTAGCATTATCCTTCAATCTCCAGCTTCTGTAGATTTAAGAAAAATGCTATATATCACTGTTGGAGGATTACAACAGAAATATAAGACCTGCATAGCTGTGTATGACTGGACTGGCCTATGAAGCCTGACACTAGCCATTTCAAAAGGTTAATTTTATAAAGGGGAAGACTGAAATATGATTTTGGCCACTGCTGGTTCTTTACAGGGTAATTGTATTGATTTTTTTTGGTAGTTTACAGTATGCTAGTGCTTCTGATATACAGCTGGTCTGTCTAACACCCTGGAGAAACTTAGTTGTGATTTTAATATATCTAAGGTCCATCTACACCAGCTTGTGCAGCCACTGACCTGATCCTGTGATCAGGAGTCCTGACCTCCCCCAGGCTTGCTAACGTACAAAGAGTTCGTGGATTGGGACCTCGTGTTGTAATGGACAGCTTTCTAAACTGTTTTCAAGATAGAAAACTGCAGTGTGTATGCGAACAGACTGATAACCTCTTGAACAGCAAAAAAGAACACATTGGTTATTTTCTCATATACTATTATCCTTTTCAAATAGCCATTAATATGCATTTGCATCCCAGGAGCCACAACATACCAGCTGCGCCTTTAGCAAAAACTCAGTGTTATTCAGCGCGACTTTGTGAAATGGAAAGAATTTAAAGACAGCATGGCTATGCTAATTTTGATGCTAATTTCTGTAGAAACTTAATATTCTGTGCCAGCCTTTTGCTTGTACAATAATCTCTGCTTTGCATCTTTTACGTCTTTTGTCATGATATTTTACTTTTTGTTTTAAATTGCAGCACTAAATGCAGATAGTGTCTATCTTTCAGAAGATGGAGTCTATTTAGGTCTTTCCAAAAAAATGTCTCTTCATTACTCTAAATGCTGTTACTACACGCGCCACAGCAGTGGCACTTTAGGGAGGTGACAGCTTTGCACATTGGAAGTCAGGCTTTGAAAGGAAGAATATATTTGCAAATGAAACAGCTGATTAATTTGGATGCGTAGCTTTCAAATAATATTCTTTGGAGTGCGCTGTACAACAAAAATTTCTTAAAGTATATAATAATTGGAAAAAATACCATAAATTAGAAGAAGAGTAGCATTACATTGATGGAGTATGGTTGGAGTCAGGATTTTTTTTTTTTTTCTTAAACTACTTGGGTTTTTCACAAGATGGTATTCTGCTGTCTGATATAATTGATGTTTTATTTATGAATCTGGAGCAGGTTGTGCAGAGAAGTTGTTGATGCCTCATCCCTGAAAGTGTTTAAGGCCAGGCTGGATAAGGCTATGGGCAGCCTGATCTAGCCGAGGGTGTCCCTGCCCACGGCAGGGTGTTGGAATGATGATCTTCAGGGTCCCTTCCAACCCAACCCAAGCCATTTTGTGATTCTATGAATCCTTACCATTGTTAGACAAGAGGGATCGTCACAGAAAAATGCATTTTAAAGGAGGTTATAAAATTTGAAGCTTGGTAGCAAACAGCTCACAGTTGTGTAAAAAACCCCTACACTTCTTTGGCTAAACTTTGTTGCTTTTTTCAGTGCTTAAATGATCATAGAATATTTTCAAAATGCATGTCATATTAAATTACCATTCTAAATGCCACATAATATTATTATTAGTAATAATAATAATTATTTCACATAGAGTTATAAGGAAGATTCTCCCTCTGCAATCAAGCCCTATCTTCCAGAGTGCATAAGCACCTGCTTTTCTTTAAGCATCCCTCTATTTTTACGTCTAACTTCTATGTTTAGGCAAGTGGGAAACCCAGAAAAGGTAGACTTGCTGTACAGGACCTAAGTGCAGACTCCTAGTTCAGCTATGTACTTAAATTATATGATTAATACCACTTGCATAGATGGAATTATTCACCTGCTCATGTACCTCGCTGCAGCAAAGCCTCTGCCGCAGGGTACTTCAATGATTTGCTGGTGCTCGTGTCAGTCCTGTGTGTTGGGCTTCCTGCTGCTACCGCCAAACCCCACATCAGGCACTCAGATAAATACAGAGAAGCGACAGCTCAGCTCCCTGCTGATGCCGTGTCATTGCCTTAGTTACACTTACCTAATGTATTTTATGAGAGGTGAAGTACTTTAATACCCGTTTTTCTCACTAGGGAAAAACAAACAAAGAAACACCCCCAAGACTCCCCAATTTTTAATATGGGTGCTGATTTATACCTCAATTCCCTGAAAAACAGTGAGATACACTGATTTAAGAATGTATCCATGTGTTGCTCACCTCAAGAGAAATTTTGCTATTCACTTCCTCAGAAGTGTAGGTGGGGACAAAATGAGATGGAAATGTGGTCATTTCTCTGAAAGCTTATATTGACATTCCTGTTAAGTATATACATTCAAAGCTGCGTGATCTAAATCAGAAAAGGTTACTCTGTATACAGTCAATGATAGATAATCTAAAAAAAAGGAAGCTAAAGTTTTAATTTTTATATATTCTAATTTTTTTTATATATATATGTATTA